>PVIH01030208.1:0-12487 GCA_004025045.1 Sigmodon hispidus | reverse complement strand
ATTCCTTCAGTTTCTACTGTGTGAAATAGTTTGAGGAGTAACGGTAGTAATTCTTCTTTGAATGTCTGGTAGAATTCGGCACTGAAACCATCTGGACCAGGGCTTTTATTTTGGGGGAGGTTTTTAATGACAGCTTCAATTTCCTTAAGGGTTATAGGCCTGTTTAGGTAATTAATCTGATCTTCATTTAATTTTGGTATATGGTACCTGTCCAGAAAGCTGTCCATTTCTTCTAGGTTTTCCATTTTTGTGGAATACAGATTTTCAAAATATGATCTGATAATTCTCTGTATTTCCTGGGGGTCTGTTGTTATGTCCCCCTTTTCATTTCTGATTTTGTTGATTTTAACACTCTCTCTCTGTTTTTTGATTAGTTTGGCTAAGGGCTTATCTATCTTGTTCACTTTCTCAAAGAACCAACTCTTAGATTCATTGATTCTTTGTATTGTTCTTTTTGTTTCAATTGTATTGATTTCAGCTCTAAGTTTGATTATTTCGTGCCGTCTACTCCTTCTAGGTGAGTTTGCTTCTAATTGTTCTAAGGCTTTCAGCTGAGCTGTTAGGTCTCTAGTGTGGGATTTCTCTAGGTTTTTCATATAGGCGTCTAGCGCTATGAATTTTCCTCTTAAGACTGCTTTCATTGTGTCCCACAAGTTTGGATACGTTGTAGATTCATTTTCATTGAATTCTAGGAAGACTTTGATTTCTTTCTTAATTTCTTCCTTGATCCAGAAACACATCCTGTTTTAGCAGAACACCTTTGACTGTGGAATTTCTCCACCCTATGTGCCTACGTGTTCTTCCTTTTGAGCTTTTATTTAACTGCTGGCTGAACAATAAAGTCTCTGAGCTTGATCAGAACCTTTGTCTTGCTCTCATCCTCATCCTGGTGTTTCTCATCCCTCCATTTGTCTCATCCCTGTTCCAGGTCCACAGTGAAGACCTTGCTGGCCAAGGCAGTTCCTTAGTTAACTCATCTGCTGGGAACATAGCGATGCTTAAGAGGATGAAGAGATAAAACTTTGGGTAGCATTTGAGGCTGCTAAGGCTGCATATTATGTTGATGAGCCTTGTTACCATAGTTGAAGCATCTAGAATGTCAGATTAGATACACATTGTCATGGTTATTTTTCTTTGAGTTATGATGCATTGCTGAGACTAGTACTGAGTAGAGACTACTGAGAGCCTGTATTAGACATGATGCTAAATTACTGGTTCTGTTTATATTCCTGCAAGTCAGTGTCTACTTTAATGAAATGCTTCCTATTCAAATACCACATGACTCTTTGTAGGGTCTTGAATGAGAAATGTCCTTTATAATCTTGGTATATGAACACTTGGCCACCAGTGGGTGGCACTATGTGGCTTTTCTAGACCTCTGCCACTGCAAACAGGCTTGGAAAACTCAAGGCCATTCCCTCCTTCCTGTAACATGAATTTGGATTGAGACTCAGAGTCAGATATGGGGAAAAGGCTGAAATATGAGAGAGAGGAAACACCACAGTCAAATCTCACCCAGGTGTCTTCCAGCTTCGTCAGCCTTGCTCCTGATCACTTCTACCTCTGCTGTTTTTCTAAATCTGCCTTAGATACCCTTCTCGCTAGCTGTATCCCATCCAGGTTAGGATTAAAGGCAGGAACTACTCAATTTGACAGTTAGCCTTGAACACACAGAAACACAGAAAGTTCTCTGTCTCCGAGTTATGGGATTAAGGGCAAAGGTCACCACTCCTAGGCTTTCCCTGTGCTGGGATTAAAGGTGTGTGTCATTGAAGCCCAGCTCTTTGGCCTTGTAGTCAAAGATCAAGAAATTCCTGAGGTATGTCTGCCTAGTTTTTGACTGTGTGTTGATCTCTTGATATTTCAGGTTTTATTAAATATGTAACATATCACCACACTTCCTAGTTGGTTTTCTGTTTGCTTTGTGGTTTTGATAAAGGATGTGAGCCCCCAGCTTTCTGTTCAGGCCACAGTGTCTGCTCCAAGTGCCTTGGTTGTAGTGTTTCATCATTGCAACAAAAAGTGATTAACATAGTCTTCCCCATTATACTGATCTTCTACATTAACATGCTAAACACATTGGTACATATATGTACTGGACATGATATTCTACTTCAGAGATTGCAAGTATCAGGTCAAAGTCAGCAATAGGTAGAATTATCAGTGTCCATACTCAGGGGGCTAGTGACCAAGGCACTCTCTTTTGGGATACCCTTTTCACCACTGGAAAAATCAAGCAGGAAGATAGCAACAATTTTTATCCATTCAACCTGTTTATGGTAAACTGACCCTGGACATTTTGAAAAGGTACAATTCTTTACTTATTTTCAGTAGATAATAGGGACAAGAGTTTGATGTGGGTAAAGTTTATTTCTCTTTGATATTGTTACAAACCAGCTGGCTGGAATGCTCTTGGATCCCAAGGGCAGGCAAATAAGGGACTTTTCAAGTGCACCTCTCTGGCAGTTTTGTATATCTGATGCTTGAGGACAGTGGCCAGCAGCAGCCTACAGGTGGAGCCCTCTGGTGTTCCTGCTCTCCTGTGGTCCTTGGGTACTGGGACTCTTAGCTCTCAAGTGTTCCAGCTCTCCTGTATTGAGACACCTCAGTAACCATCAGCTTGAGTTGCAGTGGGGCATTTTCTGGTCACCGCTTTCATGGCTGCTGCTGCTCAGAAGGCATTCACTGCCACCATCAAGCCCTGTTCCTTCCCTTGCTCTGCCTGTCCCAGGGATTCAGTCATGCAGCTGATCCTTTGTTACAGTTTGCAGCTCTGCTTTAGACACTTGTCATAGCTGCTGCTATGAGTTCCCTGGACCTCACTCCCTCCTGCTGCCCACCATGGCTGGGCAGTTCCCTCAGCTCCTGGCTCAGCCTCTAATGCTTATTAGGGTCAGATCCCTAGTGGTTCCCTACTACCAGAGCAGCTAGCTGACTGCTTTCCTCAGCTCCATCTCTCTGTTTGTCAAAGTGGCCTGCCACTCCACTGCTTTTTCAGGATTGGGTGGCAGATTCACTGTTAACACCATCACTGCCACCAAGATGCTGCTGTCTGCTGTAGCTGCTTCTCTCTCTCTCTTTCCTCTCTCCTGTCTCAGCATATTTTATTAAAATCCAGCAAGAGAGGAGCACTGGAGAGAGAGATTGTTAGTACTAATGTTTCAATACCAAAGGAGGCAGCGCAGAGGAATGCCTCTCAGTCATCTTATAAAGTAAGCTAGACAGCCTGCTCATATAGCCCAAGGAGCTTTTGTAGCGATCAGAGCAAACCTTTTGTTTGTGTTTACACCCATCATGAAATTGTCCTTTTTGTAGCAGCCTCTCTGCGAGACTGCCAGGGAGAGTGTGCCTCATCTGCCTGGGGAGAACATGTTTGCAGGGTCATGTAGAGTTCAGCAGGGTTTGAGATAGTGAAAAGTCCAGTGTGACCGTATGAAGCTGTCAGACCCTCAGAAGCTGGGACAAACCATTTTGTTCCTGAATAGTTTTGTTAACTGGGTCAGATCTGGAGCAGAGCACATGCTAGGCAAACATTCTTGCCCCAGCTCCATTTACAGCCTCTAGATCTCAATCTTGGGGGGCTTCAACCTCAGATGTGTAGCAGGGTTCTTCCAGATTGAAAAGTGGCATTTTGGAGGGAAATTCATTAAAACAGGAAGTAAATAACTCAAAAATAGCTTCAAGAAGTACCTGAAAATGATCAGATTCACTAGGCCCCACCTTTCCCAAGAGTATATAAACAGAAAAGACTGGTGCATAAACAGAAAAGACTGTTGCGTGTCACTCTCAAAGGAGTCAGGCTGAAAAGGGCATGTGTGAGAAAAGCCCAGCTGTGTGGAAGCTGTTTAAATCAACTGAGGTACCTGAAAGGAATATTCTCCAGCCTGTTGGGCTGCCTGCAGGTTTTGCAATGTGCTCCAGGTTCCAAGCTTTTGTGAGCTCTAATTCACGTAGATGTGGGCTTTGGTGATGTAGATGTCTTTTTCTGCTCTTGTAATTCCAACAAAGTTCATTAGTTTACCAAGTTGGACTGTAGTGGTGTCTTAGTATTCTATCATTGTGAAGAGAAATGACCATAGCAACCCTTAGTTTATTTATTTTAAGGCAGGGTATCTTTGTGTACCTTTGGCTGTCCTGAAACTCTGTAAACCAGGCTGGCCTTGAACCCAGAGATCTGCCTGCTTCTGCCTCCCAAGTGCTAGGGTTATAGGCATAATTTCAACTACTACCCACTGTACAGCAACTCTTATAAAGGAAAACATTTGATTGAGGTTGGTTTACAATCCAGAGATTTAGATTATCACCATGGCGGAAAGCAGGATGGCAGGAAAAGTAGATGTGGTGTTGGAAAAGGAGCGAAGAGTTCTACATCTGGATCATCAGGCAGCAGAAAAGAGTGACACTGGTCTGGGCTTGGGCTTCTGAAACCTCAAAGCCCACCCTCAGTGACACACTTCCTCCAACAAGGCCACACCTCCACTAATGCCACTCCCTATGAATCTTCAGGGGACCAGTTTCATCCAAATTACAAGTGATATCTGTACTTTGGTAGAAGTTTATTTTTTATCTCCCCAGGAATAGTGTCATACAATCATTCTGACATAGAAGTTCTAAATTTGCTAGGGGAAGACACACTGATTTCTTGAGAGTTAATATTAAAATCAGAAACTTTAGATTTTTTATAGGCATAGGACACAGATTCATTTTGCAAGACTACAAGTGTTCCCAAACCATGTTATCAACCACCTGGCTGCTGCTGCTCAGAAGGCATTCACTGGCACCATCAAGCCCTGTTCCTTCCCTTGCTCTGCCTCTCCCAGGGATTCAGTCATGCAGCTGATCCTTTGTTGCAGTTTGCATCTTGGTCTACAGTCTGTCAAAAGCTGCTGCTGCTGCGGGTTCCCTGGACCCCACCCCCTCCTGCTGCTACACTATTGTTGTAGAATATTATTTTATGATGTGTTACATTTGTTTATGCTGTGCAACATTTGTTTAATGATGCAAAGATGTGTTGAAATCTTTCATGTTGCATTTGTTTAACTCTGGGAAGCTGTGTTACTTTGCCTGTCTAAAACACCTGATGGTCTAATAAAGAGCAGAGCAGCCAGTAGCAAGGCAGGAGAAAGAATATGTGGGGCTGGCAGGCAGAGAGAATACATAGATAAGAGAAATCTGGGAGGAAAAGAAGAAAGGACAAGAAAACAAGGAGAAGAGGACTCTAGAAGCCAGCCACCCAGCCACACAACCAGCCATGGAGTAAAAGTGAAAATAAGATTTACAGAAGAAAAGGAAAAAGCCCAGAGGCAAAAAGCAGATGGGATAATTTAAAGTTAAGAAAATGTGGCTAGAAACAAGCTAAGCTAAGGCCACACATTTATCATTAAGAATAAGCCTCCCTGTGTAGTTTATTTGGGAGCTGGGTGTCAGCCTCCCCCCACCAAAGAATAAAACACACACACACACACACACACACACACACACACACACACACACACACACACCATACTATCACATTAATTTAACCAGTGAGAGACTAAATTCACTATTCCTTAGCCTAATTTTTCACTTCTGGTGCATATTATAGTGGACGTGTATACAGCTTCGTGATTCCTAAACCAACTAGCCACCAGAAAGATCACTTATAATACATGAAATTCCACTTAGGATGGAGTGGGTACTGTATGTACATGTTTGTGTGTATGTATGTCTGTGTGTGTGTGTGGGGGGGGGGGGTCAGAGGTAGATGTCTACATCATTTTTCTTGATGACTTTGCACCTTGTTTTTGAGGACTGAGTCTCTCTGAACCTGGAGTTGATCACTTTGGCTTGGCTGCCTAGCCTATGAGCTCCTCCCACCATCTGCCAGTTTCCACCTCCCAAGTTTTGGGGTTGCAGACCTATGCTATCGTCCTGGCTGTTTTTGTGTGGGTGCTGGGGATCAGAACTCAGATTCTCATGCTTTGTGGCAGGTACCTTACCCACCAATCCATTCTTGCCTTGAAAGCCAAAAATATTTGAAAGTAAACTACAAACATCATAACAACACATATCTGTTGGATTACATTCAGCTAAGTTTTCTATTAAATATCAGTTGTCCTGGCGTAGGCAAGCACAGAGTAGGAAACAAAACACTTGATGAATCTCTCACACTGAGGCTGGTTTCGGCTGTGGACCAAGGAGGCGCCTCAGTCTTGCTGTTGTACTTCATTCTTTTCCATTTCTGAAACAGACTTGGCACAGGCTTGTAAGTGCTTGGTCATCACTAAGCTGCCTTGGGCCATTGAAGCTCTTCATCTTTTCTCAGTGGCATTAGCAGAAAATTGATGTCTCTTCCACAGCACTGGCTTGTGCATAATGCCACCTTCCGAGTAGAGATATGTGCATACTTTATGAGTGTAGTTCCCAACTAGCTACAAAGGAAGGACAGGCTTCCCCCACTCTTCCCCCCCTCCTTCTTATCTCTCTTCCTTTTTCCTCTCCTCCGACTTTCCTTCCATTCTGTTCTATTTCTTCACTGTTGTCTTCTCTTTATTTCTTGGGGGAACCCCCCCAAAACCCAACAAAACCCCCCAAACACCAAAATTGCAAACAACTACTAATAAAGGGGATCTGCTGCTTGACTCTTTATAAAGCAGCCCCTAGCTTTTGTCAAAAGGCAGCTGGCTAAATTTCTGTTCACCAGTGTTATAAAAAAAGGTTGCTCAGAGTGTTGCAGCCTTCACTGTTTCTTAAAGATCCAGCACTCCAGGCTCCCTCTTGGGCATAGCTTTGGCGCCTGCTTCATGCAGTGTCTGAGGGTTTTTTTTCTAGGCCCCTATTTACTGCCACTAGGTGTTATGGATTGTAAGTTCCCACAGGAGGAGCTAAAACACTCAGGTTGCTTTCGGTTATTTATTTATCTTTTCATTTAGTCCATTAAATATTTACCAATAACCTCTTCTCAAGAGGAAGCCTGTAGACATGCCCCACTGAACCGCAAGATGGCTTCTTAATGGCCCTCTAACGGTAATGCTCAGACATTTCTCTGGGCTGGCCTTCCACAAGTTTGTACATCTGGGGAATGGAATGTTAATTCTATTTCAAGAAGCCAAGGGTTAAAAATACATGTCGGGGTAAAAATTCACCCTTTCCTTTTTCCTCTGTCTCTCCCTTGACACTTTTCAACATCTGGATTTGGAACTGGACTGATAACTCAGGTGAAGCAAGTAAGAATTTCCTTGGTAATACTTAATCAAAATTAATTACATTAGGAAAAAAAATAGTTCTCAAACGTATGTTGACAAAGCTTGGGCTGTGGCAGTAAGATGGAGAGGTTCGGCATCCTCCTCATGTCTCTCCCCTTCTCCCTTCAGACAAAGTAGAAAGAACTCAGCTCCTGATTCACTTAAGGATCATGGATGTTCAGCCTCTCAGCAGCACTGAGCAGGTGTTTGGTAACCCTCTACCTGTTTACTAAGGGAATCCTAGAGTTGGATTTTCTCCAAAGCATCTTTGATCCTGCAGTATTTATGGACCTCATGGGCTCAGCCCTGCTCCAGATCTTTGAGAGAAGAATGTTTTTAAAGGCAACACTTCTAGTGCTCACACACTGATGCTCACATTTCTAGTTTTACACACAGGGTAGCATGAACATCCAGTACTTAGAGATTTAAGTAACTACTCCCTTTGGCACGTTTGTAGTTCCATGGACACAAACCAAATACCTCAGCCAGTATTGGAATGTTCTCTCTCCTTTTGCTTTTCTAGACCTTCCCTAACTTAAAAACAAACACTTAGTTAAGATGATCTCCAGCCTGGCCCTTCTAAAGACACAGGAAACTAACTTAATCGTAAGTGCCCATAGGCTCCTGATGAGATGTCTTGCTTCAGATGGAGCCCTGCTTCTAAATTAAAGTCCAGTTTTATTATACCTGCAGTTGGCATGCATTTGGTCACATGTGTTCTGATGTGTACCTATCCATTTCATAGATATAGGCATAATTTCAACACACAGAAAGTTCCAGATTCTGATGATTTTCAGATTTTGATCCTGAGATTTCAGCAGCTCAGCTTGTATTTGGTATTTCTCCTGAAACTGTGTCAGATAATATCTTTTCCAAGAAATCTTCAAGCACAGGGCAACTTCCCACATTATTGCCCCTGACCCTCGAGTGTTCTCTACCATATTGGCATTTTGTGAACTCCATGTTGCTTTTCATTCCAGTTGCCTAGTTCCAAGACCTTGTCTAATCTTAACTCATTATTCTTACCTCACAATGTCCTAAGACAACTGCCTGGAGCCCTAGCTATAAGCAGCCGCGCGCGTGAGTGTGTGTGTGTGTGTGTGTGTGTGTGTGTGTACAGATTTTTGATGAAAATACAAAGCTTTTTAAAAAATTTATTGTATAACTTTATTTCTCTATTTGAGTTTCACACACTATGAAATTACTAAAAAATTAAAATCAGCAAGACATTTGTGATAAAGAATCATGAATAGCATTTGTCAAAAGGATTGTTTTAAGAACCTAATCATGAAATTGATTTTGACATCGCTTCCTAATCACTATAACTTCTTAAACACCCATTCAACAATAAGATTTACCTTCTTAGATACAGCTCTTACTCAATACTTTAAAATCTAACACTCAAAGTTATGGGTAAAACCATATATTTAAGCTGAAATCATTTATCCCCATTAAAAGAAGTATCCAAGGTGCTCAAATCACAGGAAGTATTATTCAGACAAGAAATTTTTAGTCATTTTATACATAACAACATACTTAGATATTTTTATTTTTTGACATTTTAAAAATTTAAAACATCCTTAGCCACCAGAGAAATGCAAACCAAAACAACTCTGAGATACCATCTTAAGCCTGTCAGAGGATCAAAAACATAGAATGACAGCCTGTGTTGGAGGGGATGTGATATAAGGAGACCATTCTTCCATTGCTGGTGGGAGTATAAACTTGTACAGCCACTTTGGAAATCAGTATGGTGATTTCTCAGAAAACTAAGAATCAGTCTATCTACTCAATGATTCAGCAATACCACTAATGGACATATAGACAAAGGGTGAACATTCTTACCCCAAGGGCATTAGCTCAATTAGCATTAGCTATTACCATTATTTGTAATAGCCAGATGAGTGTGGAAACAACCTAGATACCCCTCAAATGAAGAATGAATTAAAAAATTGTGGTACATTTACACAATGAAGTACTACTCTGCAGAAAAAAAAAATCTGAAGTTTGCTGGCAAATGGATGAATCTGGAGAGTATCATCTTGAATGAGATAACATAGATCCAGAAAGATAGATATGGTATATACTCATTCATAATTGGGTTTTAGGTGTAAAGCAAAGGATAACCAGGTTACAATCCACCCTCTCCCCTCAGCAGCCAGGTAATAGGAGGAAGTTAAGAGAGATATCCATAGATCCCCCTGGGAGAGGAAAATAGAGAATATCTCTTGAGTAAATTGGGATCATGGTGGGGGCAGGTGGGAAGAGAACATGAGAGAATGGGATGGTTTAGTGAGCAACAGAGAGTGAGAGCAAAGAAATGAATATCCTGATAGAGGGATCCACTGTGGGGTTAGAGAGAAATGCAATTTTGATTAGATATTCAAACATCTGTTTAGCCAGATGTGTATCTCTCCAGCCCCTGAGCTGTTAAAAATTCCATGTTAAAGTGACTACTGTCCTGTGTTTATAATTTGTACATTTCCATCCAGGGACTATGGGAGAAAGAATCAATTTTATAGAATAACTGTTTGTGTTATCAGAAGGGTAGTCTTAAGTACTATATAGAGATTGTAAAAGTCATTTTTCCATCATTATCTATACTTACATTATCCTGAATTATGACACTTGAGAATGCCACATAAAGTTTTTCATAAGCAAATAGCACAGTGGTGGTGGGGGGATTAAAGGCCCAACTGTTGCTTTTGTAGTTTACTTATAAAAATAGAAAATTGTGCTATTTCTGTACACAGGCAGTTTTTATTGTAACCCTAAGTTTCCAGGAAATAAAAGGCTTTTCCATTCGGAGTTTGCCTTGAGAATTTGCCAGGCGTTGACGTGCGCCCTCTGCTGTTAGTTCTAGTCATTGCACTTAGAGTTGATTTATGTTGTCTTACAACAGGTTCTTTGAACCCGCTTAGGTTTTTAATGTTTTCTCTTATGACTGTACATTTCACATAACACGGAAAACATAAATTCCCCAATGCCAGCTGGCATGGTTAATAATCCTTCAGTTCTGCCCTTTTGGAATCGTACCGCAGCACTGGAACATCTGGTAATGTTCAATTTCCACGTTAGAGTGGGGTTTTGACCTCTATTTCACTTTCAAATGGGTCTCCTTGGCATTCTGCTTTCTCTATTAATTTTGCCATTCTCCCCCTTGACAGCAAATGGGAGACTCTACACCTGATGCTGTAGCAGACAACTGTGAGAAACCAGCACTCTCCTCTGGTCCATAATCGCCTCTGTTAGTTAGCTTCTTCTATCCACTAACTGAATACTCAAGTCTAATGCCTTGAACCTCTGGATATTTTTTTTTAAGATTTATTTATTATGTATACAGTGTATTGAAGAGGGTACCAGATGTCATCATAGATGGTTATGAGCCACCATGTGATTGCTGGGAATTGAACTCGGGACCTCTGGAAGAACGGTCAGTCCTCCTAACCCCTGAGCCATGTCTCCAGCCCCGAACCTCTGGATTTTTAATGTCTACATTTGCTACAATGAGGGATTCATCTGTTCTCACAATCAGGTTTTAAACCTAGTCATCATATTTAAAAGTAATGACTTTTTAAGCTGATGCATCTCTGAGACCTTGAGGTGGCGCATGGACAGTGTTTTTAGGATCTTGACCACGAATGACTATTGTCTAAACACATGGAAACATACACATATTTCATGTAGCTTCCACTTTGATCTCCACAGTCACACAACCACTCCCAAGTGAAGGTCTTTTCTTGGCCCCCTTCTCCGGAGTGTGAGCATCCCCACCTCCTGGGGCTCACCCCTGGAGAATAGTCTTCTTGGTCGTCTGACTCTGAATTTACTTCTTTTATTTCCTTCATTCTCAGCCCATGTCACTTTCCATGGATTGATGAATGTGTCAATATTTTAACTTTGTTTGTAGCCTTATTCGATTCTGTGAGTGTTCTCTTCACTCCAGTCTTCCTGAAATCTTCTTTAATCAAATTTGGGCCCCTGTAAGGCTTTGCCTATGGCCCACAAACCCATCTAGGCCCTTCAACCTCTGGCTTCAACTCTCCACCCTCATTGCCAAATCTCACCAAGGCTGCCAAGGCTTATTCCCAGCAGGCCAGCCTCCTCCATAGTGGGCAGCCCTACTGCAAGGCTTTCTCAATACGCTGCCTGTCTGATATGGGTGCTTTCTCTCTCTTTATACAATTTGTCTCCAATTTAAATACTAACGTCTACATTAAATTTCTTTAACAATCTAGTCACCGACAGTTACATGTTCAGCATTCATTACTAACAGCATCATACGTTGTGTTTTGTTGTATCTAATTTGTACTGACTTGATTTGTAGTTAATTGATATGTATTCTCCCGAGGACTCCTGACTGCTCCTTCATCACATCTTGCCTCACTCACAAGACTGTTTCTGATGATAAGAGTACACTATATTTCACACCGTGGCGAGCCAGAGGTAATTCATTTCTTCTGTAAAATGGCGATAATGGTGCCTTTCTATCTCATTTGATACAAGATGAAGAGGAGATAGTGTGGAGAAAGCTTTCAGGCTTTCCGACTCATTTATTACTAAAATTAAGATGATGACATATAGCCTCCTTTCCACCTGAACTATCACATGGGTCTGAATTTCCTTTCTGAGAACATAGCAGATCACCAAAGGGAATTGCTATTATTTCTGCCACCCCCAACACCATATCAGATCAGCCATAGTGCAAGGCTGAGGTCAGGGCTCCAGGTCAGCTCTTTCCTCTTCATAACCAGACTTTGGAGGCTCCCATTTTATAACAACCCTTAGAGTTAGCCTTTATCTCTTATTTATCCTCTTCCAGTTTGGGGTCTTTCTTGGCCAGGGTTTCTATTGCTGTGAAGAGACACCATGACCATGGCAACTCTTACAAAGAAAAACATTAATTTGGGGTAGCAGCCTATAGTTCAAAGGTTCAGTCCATTATCACTATGGTGGGACATGGTGGCATGTAGGAAGACATGGTGCTGAGGAAGTAGCTAAGAGTCCTACATTTTTCCATCAACAGGGAGTAGACTGTGTATCACACTGAAAAAAATTGTGAGCAAAGGAGACCCCAAAGCCTGCCCCCACAGTGACATACTTCCTCCAACTAGGCCACACCTTCCCAACGAGGCCACACCTCCTCCAATAAGGCCACACCTCCTCTAACAAGGCCACACCTCCTCCAATAAGGCCACACCTCCTCTAACAAGGCCACACCTCCTCCAACAAGGCCACACCTCCTCCAACAAGGCCACACCTCC
>PVIH01030207.1:0-12487 GCA_004025045.1 Sigmodon hispidus | reverse complement strand
CCCAACACATCTGGTCATTTTTTCCTCTGCAACTCCCCATCCCCTCCCTGGGCAGGGAGCAGACAGTCCTATGGTCCCCCTGACCCAATAATGCTTAGATCAGTCTCCAATTCTGGCCAAATCCAGTTCTTTCCCCCCTCCCTCAAGAGTGAGTCAGGTGTTCCTCTAGGTGGAGTGGGATCCAAAGGGTCAGTCCAGGCAAAGATCAAATTCCATTTTTATTTACCAGCTCTCTGCTCTATGAGATGTTTGTGAAATATTCTAAACTTTTCCATTGCATTAGTTGAATAGCCATTAACAAGAATTCTGGTTAATGATGGCCAGAGATTTATTTGTTGAAAGCAACAGCCTGCTTACAGACTTTAGAATTATTTGGTGCTGATTCATGAAGTTTTGTGGTAATTACTTTTCTTAGTTGACTTTCAATATAATTTCTGCAGTTGTGTTTCTCTTCTAGTATAAAGACACTGTGTTATCTTCTTCAGGTATAAGGACACTGATATCATACTACATTCTGAAGGCTAGAAAGTAGATTAATTTGTGAATTTGCTTTTTTGTTTAATCATTTACATATAATATGTTTATATAAATAAAGCAGTGTACCTTTTATGTAAATGTATAAGTTAATTAAGTACTGCAGTTATTTGCAACAATTGTATTTTAAAAATTAATTTATTTTTCTGAAAAAGGACTTTTTTCCATGTATCCTCCTGCCCATCCTTCCCTCTTTACAAAACATATTGAATTAGAGGAATTGAGAATCACCCTTGTGAGTAATGTTTATGTTACTTAGCATTCTTGATGACAAATATTTATATATATTTAAATAAATTATAGTACTTATAGGCTGAAATATTTAAATTGATCACCATTTTATATTCTATAATTAAAAATGTTTTTATTTAGTTTCTAGTTAAATTTAATTTTAAGAAACACAGCTAATATCATTAACAATTATTTATTATTATGAGTAAAGAAGTCACATTTTATATCCTTCTATATTCTTATTCAAGGTTCCTTCTCCCTCCCACCACTTCAGGTCATTCTCTCTTCTCCACATCTCCCCATCCTCCCCGTGGGCAGGCAGTCCCAAGTTCCCAAGGTCCCAATATTGCTTAGTTCAGTTTCCACTCCTGGCAAATCCACTTTTCTCTCCCAAACATCAAGAATGAGTCAGGTATTCCTCTAGGGGGATTAGGCTCCAATGAATCACTCCAAGGTGTTTTGGATCCCAAGCTATTCAGTGGTTTTGGTTTGAAGCTTGGGCATGCTTTTTTTTTTTTGTCTGTTTGTTTGTTTCTGTTTTGTTGTTGTTGTTGTTTTGTTTAGAGTTCACTAATGAGTGAGTACATCCCCTGCTTATCTTTCTGGGTTTGTGATACCTTACTCAGGAGGATATCCTTCAAATCCATCCATTTGCCTGCAAATTTTAGGATATCACTTTTTCTTACTGATGAATAGTACTCCATTGTGTAGATAGATGTACACAGTTTGTTAATTCATTCTTTAGTTGAGGGGCATCTAGGTTGTTTCCAGGTTCTTGCTATTACAAATAATGCTGCTATGAACATAGTTGAGCTAATGTCATTGGAGTGTGACTGTGCATCTTTAGGGTATACACCCAGAAGTGGTATTGCTGGGTACTTGGGGAGATTGATTCTCAATTTTCTGAGAACCTGCCATACTGCATTCCAGAGTGGCTGAGCAAGTTTACACTCCCACCAACAATGGAGTAGTGTTCTCCTTGGTCTGTACCCTCTCCAGCATAGGCTGTCATCTGTGTCTTTTATCTTAGCCAATCTTACAGGTGCCAGATGGTATCTCAACATAGTTTTGATTTGCATTTTCTGATGGCTAAAGATGTTGAGCACTTTACAATCCATTTTATTTTTTAAAAAAACTTTACTTTTATTCTATGTACATTGGTGTGTCACTTGCATATATGTGAGCATACCTAATTCCTTGGAACTGGGGTTACAAACAATTGTGAGCTGCCACATGAGTACAGGAATATGAGCCCTGGTCCTCTGAAAAAGTAAGTACATTTTCTTAACTGCTGAGCCATTGTTCCACTCCCAACAATCCATGCTTTAAAGAAGTTAGAAATTATACTGTTTAAACAAATAATTCAGTTAGAAATGGGATTAAATGCTCAAAAGGGACTTACCACCAGAAGAATTTCAAATGGCTGAAGGACACTTAAAGAACTGCTCAACATCCTTAGCCATCAGAGAAATGCAAATGAAAACAACTTTGAGATATCATCTTACACCTGTCAGAATGTCTAAGATCCAAAACAGAGATGACAACCTATGATAAAGAAGATGTGGAGTAGTGGAAACACTCCTCCATTGCTGGTGGAAATGTAAACTTGTATAGCCACTTTGGAAATCAGCATGGCAGTTTGTCAGAAAACTGGGAATTATTCTACTTAATCATCCAGTAATACCACTCTTCGACATATACCCAAAGGATATACATTCTTACCACAAAACATTAGTTCAGCTGCTTTCATAGCACCATTATTCATAATAGCCAGAACCTGGAAACAAACTAGATGCCCCTCAACTGAAGAATGAATTAAAAATTGTGGAACATTTACACATTGGAGTAATACACAGTAGTAGAAAAAAAAACCCAAAAAAACAATGATATTGTGAAAATTGCAGGCAAATGGATGGATTCAAAAATATCATTCTGAGTGATGTAACGCAGACCCAGAAAAATAAACATTATATGTTATTACTTATATGTCTATTTTAAACATAAGCTAAAGGATAACCAGGCTATAATTAGCAAGCCCTCAGCAGCTAGGTAACAAGAAGGAACTTAAGAGAGACATCCATGGATCCTCATGGTAAAGGGGAATAGAGAAAATCTTCTGAGTCAGTTGGGACCACATATTGGAGAGGACAAGAGGAGATGGGAAGAAAACATTAAGAAATGGGATGGTTGATTTTGAGGAAATACAGAGAGGGAGAACTACACATTAGATATCTTGATAAGGAAGCCACTGGAGGATTATAGAGAAACCTGGTTGTAGAAAAATATCCAAGAACTCACAAAGATCACCCTAACTAAGACTCCAAGAAATAGTAATGAGGATGCCTAAACTAACATTCCCTTATAATCAAAGGGATGACCTAATTCTCATTATAGGATCTTCATCCAGCAACTGATGGAAGCAGATGCAGGGATCTATGCCTAGGCACATAGCTGATCTCCCAGTACAATTGAAGACAGGGAAGAAAGGTTATATGAGCAAAGGGGTCAAAATCTTGATGAGTAAACCAAGAGAGACAGCTGACTCAAACTATTGGGAGCTCACTAACTGTGATTAACAACTGCGGAACCTTCATTAGAATAAAGTAGGCCCTCTAAATGTGAATGTCAGTCAAATACCATGAGCAATATGTGCAGCCTCTGGCAATGGGACCAGAATTTATCCCTGGTGCATGAACTGGCTTCTTGGAGCCCATACCTTATATAGAAACACCTTAAACAGCCTGAATATTGGAGGGAGGGGCTTGGTCTTAACTCCCCAGTAACCTTTAAAAGAAGGGACCTTCCACAGCTAGGCCCCACCTCCAGAGCCAACTGCATCATCAGAGACACACAGACACCATTGAAACTCAGACCTGTGTCCAGAGTAGAATGAGATGTGAGCAGATTTCAGCTCCTTGGCCACCCATCCAGAGAATACCTCTCCAGGACAGGATCACATTCAAGGTTATGATCTCAGACTCTTGCTAGGCTTAGCTGGGAGGGGCCTTGCCCAGAAACCCTTGGATAGGTCAACCAGACAATATCAACAGAAAAGTAATCAGTCTAACAGAGGATATGATGCAAATAGATTTAATAGATATTCACAGAAGCTTCCACCCAAATGCAAGGGAATATACATATTTCTGAGCATCACATGGAACTTTCTCTAAAATTGACCACATGATTGGTGATAAAACAAATATCCATGGATATAAAAATATCAAAGAAATCCCTTGTATCATATCAGACCACTAGGGCCTAAAGTTAAAGGTCAACAACATAAAAAAATCACAGAAAGCCTACCAACACATGAAAAATAAACATCACTCAACTGACCCACCTCTGAATCAAGAAAGAAATCAGTCTTCCTAGAATGTAGTGAAAATGAATCCACAATATTTCCAAACTTGTGGGAGACAAAGAAAGCAGTTCTGAGAGGAAAATTCATAGCACTAGATGCCTATGTGAAAAACCTAGAGAAATCCCATACAAGAAAACTAACAGCATAGCTGAAAACCTTAGAACAATTAGAAGCAAACTAAGCTAGAAGGAGTACACAGTAGGAAATAATCAAGTTTAAAGCTGAAATCAATACAATTGAAACAAAAAGAATAAAACAAAGAATCAATGAAGAAAAAGTTGGTTCTTTAAGAAAGTCAACAAGATAAATCAGTAGCCCTACTGTACACTCAAGATAAAAGGGCTGAAAAAGGAATAAGGGAAACATTAGCCTTTATAATAGCTGCAAATAGCATTAAATACCTTAGAGAAACTATAACCAAAGAAGTAACAGATCTATTTGACAAAAACTTTAAATCACTGAAGAAAGAAATTGATGAGGATATCAGAAAATGGAAAGATCTCCCATGTTCTTGGATAGATAAGATTAGCATAGTAAATGGCAATACTACCAAAAGCAATCTACAGATTCCTTGCAATTCCCATGAAGATCCCAACACAATGTTTTACAGACCTTGAAAGAACAATACTCAATTTCATGTGGAATAACAGGAAAGCCAGTATTGCCAAAAAAAAATTTGCTCAACAAAAGAACCTCAACTTCAAACTATACTATAGAGGTACAGTAATAAAAATAGCCTGGTACTGGCATAAAAAAAGGCTTATGGATCAATGGAATCAAAATGAAGGTTCTGACATTAACCCAAAAACCTATTAACACTTATTTTATTGCTCTTTGACAAAGAGGTCCAAAATATTGAATAGGAAAAAGATAGCATCTTCAACAAATGGTGTTGGCATAGATGAATGGTAGTGTGTAGAAAAATGAAAATTCATCCAAACCTATCACTCTGCACAAAACTCAAATCAAAGTGGATCAAACACCTCAACATAAACCCAACCACACTGAACTTGAGAGAAAAGTAAAAGGGAAATATCCTCCAGTGAATTTGTACAGGTGACCACTTCCTATTATTACTATCAGTAGCACAGACAATGAGATCAACAATCAATTCAGGATCTCCTGAAACTGAGAAGATTCTGTAAAGCCAATGACAGAGTCAATAAGACAAAATGACAGTCTAGAGAATGAGAAAAGAATCTCACTAACTCTACGTGTGACAGAGGACTGATCTCTAAAATATGTAGAAAACTCAAGAAACCAGAGCCTAAAACCTTGAATAATCCAATCAAAAAAAGAGGTTCAAAACTCAAAACGTAATTCTTGGCATAAGAATTAAAAATGGCTGAAAGGCATTTGAAAAAGTGCTGAACATCTTTAGCCATCAGAGAAATGCAAATCAAAACAACTTTGAGATACCACCTGACACCTGTCAGATTGGCAAAGATAAAAGACACTGATGACAGCCTATGCTGGAGAGGTTGCAGAACAAGGGGAACACACACCTCCATTGTTGGTGGGAGTGTAAACTTGTTCAGCAACCCTGGAAGGCAGTATGGAGGTTTCTCAGAAAACTGAGAATCAATCTACCCAAAGATCCAGCAGTACCACTATTGAGCATTTACCCTAAAGGTGCACATTCCCACTTCAAAAGCATTAGCTCAGCTATGTTCATAGCAGCATTATTTGTAATATCAAGAACCTGAAAACAAACTAGATGCCCCTCAGCTGAAGACTGGAATAATAAACTGTGGTACTCCTATACAATGGAGTACTACTCAGCAGTAAGAAAGAATGATATCCTAAAAGTTGTGGGCAAATGGATGAATTTGGAAAATATCCTAATGAGCGTGGTAGCACAAACCCAGAAAGAAAAGCAGGGGATGCACTCATTAGTGAACTTTAAACATAAAACAAAGCATACTGAAGCTCCAAACCACAACCACTGAACAGCTTGGGATCTGAAACACCTTGGACTGGCACCTTGGAGCCCATTCCCTTCAGAGGAACACCTGACCCAGTCTTGATGGTGAGGTGGGCAAAACAGATCTGCTCGGAGTGGTTGCTTAACTAAGCTACCTTGGGACCTTTGGACCTCCTGCCCTTGCTTGGGAGGAAATAAAGAGATGGGGAAATAGAGAGTGACTGGCATGGGTCGGAGAGGAAAGAGAGTTTGAACAAGGTGACACATGGATAAAAAATGAGGCTTTATTAAAAAATAATAAATAAATAAATATCGGGAATAATGATTTCACGAGCCATAGATTTTTGGCTAGATTTACACTTTCTGACATGAGAGGCACTTAAGGCTGATTATAAGACGATGGTTTATCCTAAATATATAAGTGCAACTAGCGTACTTTTAATTTATTCTGGAACATTGGTCTTTGTTTAGGTTTAGAGACGTTAAAGCTGGGTAGAACCTATGATTACTCTTTTCCCTTGGAAGTGTGCATAGATCCATCTTATATTATGAAAGCTAATTCTCATGGAAAAGGCTCCCAGCACACATCCAGTTTCTTTCCTTCAAGTCCTGTGTTTGAAGAGTGTGCTGTCTTATATTGAATTTCTGAAACATAATTTTGGTGTTTGAATACAAAGTGCCCTCATAGGCTTACATATTTGATTACTTAAGGAGTAGCACTATTTGAAAGGATTAGGGAGTGTGATCATTTTGGAGTACGTATGGCTTTGATGGAGAAAGTGTTCGCTTTGGAATTTCAGAAGCTCAAACTAGGCCCAGAAATGATGTCTTCCAGATGCCTTCAAACTTGGAAGTAGAAATCTTAACTCCTTCTCTGACACCATGTCTGCCTGCATGCTGTTCTAATTCATGCTGATCATGCGTTAAACTTCTCAAACTATATGTAAGGCCCAGTAAAATGCTTTTCTTTATAAGAGCTGCTGTGGTCAAAGTATTCACAACAATATAACATATACTATGACAATAATTAAGGGCAACAGAAAAAGTTTATTGTAGAGGTTAGAATAGGAATGGCCCTCACAGGCTTATATATTTGACTGTTTGGCTTTAGGGAGTGGTGCTAACTGATAGGGAT
The DNA here is from genome assembly GCA_004025045.1 of Sigmodon hispidus. NCBI lineage: Eukaryota > Metazoa > Chordata > Mammalia > Rodentia > Cricetidae > Sigmodon > Sigmodon hispidus. The sequence continues at coordinate 5,302 of PVIH01030207.1, read as the reverse complement.
TAGGAGGTGTGGCCTTGTAGGACTATATGTGGCCTTGTTGGGGATAGTGTGTCATTGGGGGTGTCTCTCTCTCTCTTTGCTCCCTGTGAATCTTGATGTAGCACTTTCAAGTTAGTTCCCTAGCACCATGTCTGCATGCAAGTGTCATGATTCTCACTATAATATCAATAATTTAAATCTCTGAAAACACTAAATTAAAGTTCCTTATAAGAGTTGCAATGGTCATAGTATTTCTTTAGAGCAATAGAACACTAAATGAGACATTTACATTGTTTGAGGAGTCTCCCGTAACCATCAAAGGTTCCTATGCCTGACACTGAGGTTGTTGTGAGAGATAGTCTATTGCTCTACATTGGAGCATTATTATCTGTTATTATAATATATTTATAGCTTTAGTTATTATTTGTTAATATAATATATTAAATAATTAATATATTAATAACAATAAATAACATTAAATAACTGTATATTTCATATGTAATTTTAAGTAAACACAAAAGAATACAATTACTTATAGATTCTTCAAACATCCATCCTATATCTTTCTTTCTTTCTAAATGATTTTTACCAAGCTACCAAAACTAAATCAAGAGGAGATGAACAACTTGAGCAGACTTTTAACAGATGAAAAGATACAAAGAGTATTAAAATTTCTTCCAATTTAAAAAGTCCCAGGGCCAGATGGGTTCACAGTAGAGGTCTACAAGACTTTCAAAAATATCTACAAATAATTTTTAAACTATGCAAAAGAAATAGAAACACAAAAGGAACACTTTCATAATCATGCTACAAAGATAGAGGAACACTAATACACAAACTAGGTAAAGATCTAAAACAAGAGAAGGAAACTACAGACTCTTAATTTCTTTGATTGCTTGGGCTCTTCCCTCAGTGATACCTGTATGTGCATAGGTGACTTCTCATGGGTTACAGCTCTGAAGAAGCTGACTATTCCCCTCACCCACACCTGCAACCATCCATTGTGATTGGCACTTTAGCTAGAGGTGGGCTTCTTAAGCTTCTATACAATCCATGTTGGAATTTTGCTGACTTAATCTTACACAGTTCTTTTGTAAGTACTCAAATTTTCTGTGAGATTATGGATTATGTAACAGCATTGTTTTATCTGGCAAATATGCTTCCCTGTAGACATCTGCTATCTCTGCCTCTTAAAGTCTTTCTGCCCCACTTCTGTGATGATCACTGAGTCTTTAGAGAAGGACTGTAATAAAGAGATGTCCAATTTAGAGCTGAGCCTTCCACAGAAAATTTAAGTATGCCCTTTAGCAGGGCCATGGGTCAGCATGGCTGAGTTATAGGAGGGCCAAGTGTTTAAGTATTATTTATAAGTGTGCCTACGAAAGCATTTCAGTTCAGCATGAGATTCATATTGTAATTCCTAGGCTCAGCAAAGCTGATTACTTTGTCTAGCACAAAAGAAAATTATCTGTTTTTTTTTCAGAACATGAATAGAAAAGAATAAAGAGAAATTTACTATGTCTAACTGACTAAGATGAGACCTTGGTCTTCTCTGCCTTACAAACTGGGACTTGAGTGGCTGTTCTTGGATGCTTAAACTTAGATATAAATTGTATCATCCACTTTGATAAAATGACAGCTGGCAAAATGAGTATCCTCTTTTTACAGTATATTCTAATAAGAAATAGAAGAGCACACAGAATAAACAACATTTTTTTCATTCACTTCTTCACTCTGGTGGATACTGGTACTTATTCTGAGCATGGTATTGTGTTTTAAGTACTTTATTTACCTTTGTTTTCATTATTTTCTCATGTGATTATGGGAAGTATTTATGTCACATATATGTGATTACTACCAGAGTTCAGAAGCTAATGCTGTATACCCTTGAATTTAAATGAAGGTTGTTGTGAGACATCCCATGTGGTTGCAGGGAACTAACTTAAATCCTCTAGAAGCAAATAATAAGTGCTTCCAAAGAGCCTCACATTCTGTATTTTAATAAAATTTATGTCTTTCAAAATTTCTTACCTTTTTATGCAATATTTTTCATAAGGAATATAGGAAAAATCATTTGAATTTTCATTACTAATTATTATTATAAAGAATAATTTGGGAATAGTCAACAACAATGGAAATTTTACAGTTAATGTCAGGAAGAAAAGTCAATATAACATATTCTGAAACATGTAAACTTTCTTTGAACTCAGTCAGGGACCTGAAGTCATGGTCCTTCAGCAGCTGTTTTCTGAATCCCCCAGAGACTTGGTGGCAGAAAATGGTATGTCAAAGCTGGTCCCTGACCTATAAATAATTAGAATACTACAGAAGTGTGAGCAAAAATCCTCAATGTGATTATTAACTGTTAACAAAGTAAAAGCACCTGATGCCTTCTGTACTCACAGCTCAGTCCCCCGGCTCTCAGAAACATTCCCCAGCCCTAGCTAAAGCCAGATGCTGCCCTGAGGAGGTGCAGCCCATCCATTTTCCCAAGTGATTTAAGCAAAGAAAATTGAAGAAATCTAAATCAGTGTCTCCAAATAATTTAAGAAACTTTAAAAACTGTGCTATGAATTTTAGATTGTTGAAAAATGTATTTCCTTTCCTGCTATTTATTTTCTTTCTTCTTTAGTTCCAAGGTCTTCTACAGAATTCATGCACAATAATACATCAGATTTATCAACTAATTTCCTCGACTTAGACTGCTACATATACAAACAAAACTTTGTGAGTGCAATTTGAAATTTTTTTAAATTATTTTTATTACTTTATGAGAATTAGTGTTTTGCCTGCTTATATAACTGAAAGGGTGTCAGATCTTGGAAATGCAGACAGTTGTTAGCTGCCATGTGGATGTTGAGAACTGAACTTAGGTCCTCTGGAAGAACAGTCAGTGCTCTTAACCATTAAATTTTTAGATAAAATTATATACTATCTATCATTTTAACAGTTTTCAAAAATGCTTCCACATATTTTATTTACATTTCATGAAATTCCTATGGCCTATTATTGCCATAATTAACAAGAAAACTGATATTGAAGAAGCAGAAATATTTTTCAAGATTACAAATTGTGATGTTTAATTTGTGTGTGATTTTGGCCAATTGGGTGGACAGATGCTCGTTCCAAGAAGAACTGAAAAATCTTCTTCATAGGAAAATTTCAAATTTTTAAAATAAAAGCATTTTGAGACTCTGGAGAGCAAAAGCAGCCTGCCAAAACAACTTTGAAAATAAAAGCTTCATTTGTCTAAAAGTTCTGTTATAATCTATCACTGTGGTGACATCAAGATTGCAGGAACTGCAGATGGTATGAAACCAGACAAAGAACAGAGAGCAAGGTTCTGGGGATAGAAGAAAGCTCACGCATGGATTAAGACCATTTCTTGGTTTTCTCAGAGAACTTTAGCAGTTTTACAAAATACTTCCAGTATGATCTATGCCTCCTTCTTTCTTCTTCTTTTGATCTTAATTACCCTCCCACCCCAAACTCTTCTGAGATTTACCTTTTCTTTCCACTCAAAGCTGTGTACTTTATTTTACCCCAAATGAAGGTCAATTTGTGATACCCATCTTAAACTGTGGCTTCTACCTGAGTGTGACTGACTCTTACAGAAAGTTAACCCTTTCTCTCAAGGAAATAACAATTGCCAATGGATCCTTAGCTAGGTGTAGATCTCCAATTGTAACTTCTTTTTCTGCTGTAATTTGGTCTGATATAGGATGTCACAGGTTTCTCCGTTTGGTGTCACATGTGTGTAGCAACTTCACACACATGTCTTACTCTAACCAGAGACACTGTTTTCTTCAGTCATCCAAGATCTCTGGCTGTCACGTTATTTCTATCCACTTCCAACAATGATTCCAAAGACTTTGGACAATGTTTGTTCCATACAGGTTTGCATTTTTCATTCTTTCTTCATCTTGAACACTTGCCGATCTCAGTGTTTATTGTTACTGAAAAGAGTAGCTTCTCTGATCAGGGTTGAAAGAGATATTACTCTGTGAGTCACCAGAAGTTAGTTTAAAGGTGTTTTGCTTTCATGCATGTCTGTGCACAACATACATACAGTACCCATAGAGTCCAGGAGGTGACATCATAGATCCTGGAACTTGAATTTCAAAGAGGTTTTAGAGGCCATGTAGACATAGGGAATTAAACCCTTGTGCTTTCTGGAAGAAAAGTTAGTGCTCTTAGCCACTGAGCTATCTTTGTCTCTAATTTTCTATATTTTGTTTGAGCTAAGGTTATGTTACCTCATCTTTAATTACACATTTCTTGTCATTTTATTTATTTGTGTGTGTGCCTACATGAGTTTATATGTAATAAGTTTGTTACAGAGGCAAAGGAATCCAGAAGACATTGAATCCCCTTTAACTTTAATTACAGGTGTTTATGAATTACTCGTGATTTCTGGGAATCAAATAGAGGTTCTTTGCAGGAGGAGTAATGTTCTTAACTCCAAGCTATATCCTATCTCCAGCCTTAAACCACTTATATTTTTAAAATTTCCCAAGTGCCTACTGCATCTACATCACATTCATTGTTCCCTTCATCCTTCTAATATCATGTTTTCTCCTTTCATACTAATGCCCTCCTATTATTTATTATTGTAAGATATGTTTGTATATATATATATATATATATATATGAAATCTTCTGAGTCCATTTAGCATTACCTTATGTATGTGTTCTTAGCATTAAATACTTGAGAGTTTGTGCTGATTAATTTGTTGTCAATTGGAAACAAACCAGATTTATCTGAAAAGAGAGAACTTTAATTAATAAAATACATCACACACATATACACACTCACACACACAATACAGAAAAAGAGAGAAATAGAAGTTGGTTGAAAGGAGCCTCACCCACTGCCCATGGTAGTACTGTGGATTGAAGCATTTCTTTTTTGGGGGGGGGTATCAAAATACTTATGTTTATTTTTCTTTTTTTTTCATTTTTTTTCCTTCTTTATTTTGTGTTTATCAAGAAAAAAACAGTAAAAAGAATTTAAAATGCGGAAGAGTTAACAATAACTATACAGAGGATAAGAATCATAAGCATGGCTTATCAAGGGTGGAAATACAAATAATATTGCTACACATATATTTTCTTTGTGTTCAGCTTTCCCTCTGAATTTTTTTTTCCATCCCTGTATATCCTTATTCAAGGTCTCTTCCCCCTCCCAACACATCTGGTCATTTTTCTTCTCTGAAACTCCCCATCCCCTCCCTGGGCAGGGAGCAGACAGTCCTATGGTCCCACTGACCCAATAAAGCTTAGATCAGTCTCCACTTCTGGCCAAATCCAGTTCTTTCCCCCC
>PVIH01030206.1:0-12516 GCA_004025045.1 Sigmodon hispidus | reverse complement strand
AGGTGTGGCCTTGTTGGGGGAGGTGTGGCCTTGTTGGAGGAGGTGTGGCTTTGTTGGAGTTGCTGTGTTTTTGGGGGTGAATTTTGAGATTTTTTTTTAAAACTATTTATTTATTTTATTTATTTATTTGCCTTGGTGTTTGCCTGGAACTGGAACTACAGACAGTTGTTAGCTGCCATGTGGGTGCTGGGAATCGAACCCGGGTCCTCTGGAAGAGCAGACGGGCGCTCTTAACCACTGAGCCATCTCTCCAGCCCCGAATTTTGAGATTTCAAAAGACCACACCAGGCCTGGTGTTTCTCTGCCTGTGGATATCCTTTATCCTGTGGATCAGGATATAAAGCTCTCAGCTCCTGCTCCAGCACCATGCCTGTCTGCTTCCTGCCATGATGATAACGGTATAACCCTCTAAAAGTAAGACTCTACCTGAAATTCATTTATGAGAATTGCCTTGGTCCTGGTGTCTCTTCACAGCAACAGAACACTGACTGAGACTGACCGACGACTGAGATGCATGAGCAAATAAATGAGTGCTGATGGATGAACAAACAGACATGGAAAATGGAGGATGGACGGATGGACAGATTGGCTTATGTATGAAAAGCTGAATGGATGTGTGTGTGTGTGTGTGTGTGTGTGTGCGGCTGAATGATAATATGAATATATAAATAAAGCAAAACATGAACTAAAGGGTGGATAGAATGATGGGCAATGGATAGGTGGACAAATAGATAAATGGGTGTAGACAGTCAGATGGATGTACATACAATGGACAGGCATGTATGAAAAGTGGAAGTCAAAAATGGATGGATTCGTGGCTGGGTTTACAAACGGATGCACGGGCTATTGGCTATATGGAAGAAATATGGATTAATAAAGAAATCGGTATGTGGATAGAGAAACATGGGCTCATGTGTGAATGAATGCCGAGGTAGGTGATTGGTATGTTGGTTGTAACATAGATGGATGAGTGGATGAATACAGAAAAACAGAAATTTGGGGGTACTTGTAGGTAGAAAGATGAGGGCATATGTAAGTGAGTGGATAGAAAATGGATGAATGGACAAATGATTGGTTGTATGGGGAGATGGGGGGAAGGAGATACCTAGAAACCTAAGTAGAAGAAAGATAGGCGACTGGATTAAAGGAAAAATGGATGACAGGTGGGTAGACAATGGGTGAACTGACAGGTAGTAGAGTGTGTAAACAGGTGGGAGACTGATACAGACAGGTGCCCAGCTTTGAATGTGGAAGAATGGAAGAGGGACACCTGGGGGCCATCACCAGGAGGGCAGACACCTGGGGGCCATCACCAGGAGGGTAGACACCTGGGGGCCATCACCAGGGGGGCAGACACCTGGGGGCCATCACCAGGAGGGTAGACACCTGGGGGCCATCACCAGGAGGGCAGACACCTGGGGGGCATTAGGGGGGGTTAGACACCTGGGGGGCATTACCAGCAGGGTAGACACCAGCTTGAGTACTGGTACAAACTGAAACTCCACAGAGCCCCCGACTGGGTCACGAGCATGCTGTCCTCCATCGCGCACGGCTTCACCCAACATTCTCAGTGCCTTGTCTCGCAGAGCCTCCAGGGGGATGGCAGGGCTGAGGCGAGCCGGAGCTTCTGCAGCCCCAGCAGCTGGTAAGGCGGCCACAAAACACGGTGGTGAGAAATGGTGCGGAGGTCTCAGCGAGGTCGTGACTCCGACACCCGGCAAGCCATGGCGTCGGGGCCCGTCTTCGGCACTTCGTCCCGGCGGGAAGAGCGTGATGGCACGGGTCTCTTGAGTGAGGGGTACAATGTACTCCGAGAGCATGGAGCGACGGCTGCGGCAGGCGCTTTCGAGGTGGATGCTGATGAGGAGGTCATAGTAGCCTGCGCGCAGAGGACCTGGCAAGTGTGCGTCCTCCAGAGCGTGCAGCAGCTGTGCCTGGTCCACGTGGCTGCACAGAGCATGGGCCACCCGGTTGTTGCCTAGGGCGCACACTGAGCGGTACAGAGAGAGCGTGTGGGAATGGAACCGTTGCAGGTCCAGCCGTTCAGACAACTCCAGGATGTCCATGCACCTGCAGCAGAGATATGGCGCACAGTCAGCGGCAGTGGTTGCCTAGGAGACAGAGACCTCAGAGAGGGTGAACTGTTGGCCCTAGCAGGGAATCTCAGTGTCCCACAGGACCCGCACACTACACCTGAGATTTCTGGAAGACTCTGGAGTTTCTATGACAGCAGAAAATATCTGCTAAGTCCTAGATGTAGCTGAGATGTCCTAGATAGGGCTTGAGCTCTTTCTGGAAGGTTCCAGTACCCTGCTTATATCTGAGTGGGTCAGCATGAATAACTTAATATGCCAGGTGTGGTGGAAGGCACCCATAATCCCAGAATCTGGAAAGCAGAGGAGGAAGGTGTTCATGGTAATCCTCAACTGTATGGTCAGTTCAAGGCCAGCCTGGCTACATGAGACCAGGACCTGAGGGAAAAAATCTCATCTCAAGATAATAGCATTTAAAATATTTTAAGAGTTATAACCCAATGGTAAAACACTTGCCTAGCATGAGAGAGGCTTTAGTTTCAACCTTCAACATCGAATATCTAAAAAATTTTCTGACATCTATGCAAACACAGGTCTGGGTGTGTTAGAAACCCCTAGGGTGGGTTCCAGGTTTCCAAGTCTCCTGGAATGTGCCCAGAGGCCCTAGAATACAGCTGCACCTTTCTGAGAAATGTCTGGATTGGGGAGTCTGATGACTGTCTGGACTCTCTGAGATGGATTTACCATCCTGTAGTGTGGTCTAGAGTCCCTGGTGTATAACTGTATTCGCCTGAGATGAATGTGAAGTTCACTGGGAAAGGTCTAAGAGGTTCCCTAAAGTGGGTCTAGAGCCCTCTGGAGGATTGTCTGGAGGAAACAGTTTCGTGTTGGGTTCCACCTGGCAAGAGAGAAGAGGTCGAGGTGTGAGAGACCATGGCAGAGGCAGCATGGACATTGGCCCTGTTTTGTAGGTGTCAAGTCAGGGTCCTCTGACCAGGACCTGGAACCCCCTAGGACCATGTGAAGTCCTGGGGTTGTAGTTGAGGAAGGCACTGAGCCCTGCAGGGCCGGCCCTAACCTGTTCTCCTCTGGGATGTGCAGCGCCATCATCATTAGGGGCTCCTGGCACTGCACAGCCCAGCCAAGGCGATCTCCAGCACGCCGAGTGTCCACATGTAGGAAGTGGTTAGGCATTCGGCTCCAGGAGACGGGTGTCAGCATCTGGACCTCCAGCCTTGGCGGGCACTGAGGGGCTGGGTTCTTGCGCTCGCTCTGGAACATGGCGGCTGACAGTGGCATGATGTTCTGTGGATTAGCAAGAGTGAGCCAGGATTCACAATCCTCCTAATCCTGCATGGGGACCCTCTGCACACCCCCATTCTTGGCCCACACCCATCCCTGTATCCTTACCTTCTGCTTCCCTAACTCAAACTGGACCACGTTCTGGTGGGTGGGCAAGACAAAGACAGCGGGAAACAGTTTCGTGTTGGGTTCCACCTGGCAAGAGAGAAGAAGAGGTCAAGGTGTGAGAGACCATGGCAGAGGCAGCATGGACTTTGGCCCAATTTTGTAGGTCCATACTTGTGCACTGGAGGCCCACAGTGTCTGTAAATGACCCTTGGGCAGGACCATCCTGATGCACCCAGGCCAAGAGTCTCCAGTTCCTTTGGAGCAACCTGTCAGCTGCATCATTGTGCACACTATGGCCCGTCCAGGAATGTCTTTCCCTACTCACCCTGCAGAAGCCAGACCATCCTCGTGATTGGCTTCCTCCAATTCTCTTAGTGGAACCCACCCTCTTCCCCCAGTAAGGCAAAACCTTGCCAGAACCAAACTGGAACCTGACTGCACCCATAGACCCCCCTCCTCCCCATTCACAGACAATATAAAGGATGACAATATATAGGATGACAGCCCAGAGACTGTAGGCAGCTAGGCCAGAACTCTCCAGAGGTTAACTTGCACAGAAATCCCCTGAAATCTCAATAAAATACAGATTCAGAGTCAGCAGGTCTGAGAAGGAGTCTGGATGATGCTGGCCCACCCACCACACTGTAAGAAGCCAAGTGCCACAGCACAGCCTGCTTCCCTCACCATAAGGGCAGAGGGAACGGGAGGAGGTGGAGGCAGAAGGATCAGGAGTTCTAGGCCAGCCTCAGCTACATGGGCTAGCCTAGGCTACATAAGATCCTATCTTTTTTTAAAAAAAGGGAAGGAAGGAGAGAGGGAAATGTGTGAGAAGATTTCAAGGATGTAGGAACTCGTTAGAGACTTCAGCGTCTTCACTTAGATTCTGATTTGAACAAAGAAATGGCAAGGAAACATTTGCAAGACAATCAGAGAAATTTGAACATGAAGTAGGTATTTGCCGACAGGAACAGTTAGGGACTTTTTTTTTTTTTTTCTCCCTTTTCAGTGATAGGTATTGTGGTTCTGCCTTTTAAAAATAATCTTTATCTTTTAAAGAGATGAAACTATATGATATCGGCAATTTCTTTCAAAATCCTCCAGTGGGAGGGGTTGGGGGAGTAGGCGTAGAAATGATATGAGATTGCCTCTGAGTAGGCGGTAGTTGAAGCCGGTAATGGGGACCTGGTGGCTTATTATGCTATTCTGCTTTTGTATGTTTCTGAAGTTCTTCATTTAAAATATAGTTTTGCAAGCTGAGCGTGGTGGCACAGGCCTGCGATCCTAGAACTTGGGAGGTAGAGGCAGGAAGACCAGGAGTTTAGGTCATCCTTGGCTACGTGGCGAGTTTAAGGTCAGCCTGAGCTAAAGATTGTGTTTCAAAAAATAAGAACTAAGGACTGGAGAGATGGCTCAGTGGTCAAGAGCACTTGTTGCTCCTGAGGAGGACCCAGGTTCAATTCCCAGCACCCATGTGGTGGCTCACAAGCCTCTGTAGCTCCATGTGCACTAGGCATGCACATTCTAGGGGATAATGCTCTCTTCTGGCCTCCATGTGCACTAGGCATGCACATGGTACATTTATGTGCATGCAAGCAAAATACTCATGCATATAAAAAAATCCAATAAATAAAACTTCCAGTAAGGAACTATATTTGTAGGTACCTCTAAAAATTAAAAAAATAATAAATAAAATGTTGAGAAGGACCTCCTTAAATGAACTAAAGAATAGGTAGGCTGGACTATATGTGGCACAGAATTGATGATAGAGTTTGGTGTTGGGACTTGCTAGACAGCTCCTTCGGTGTCTCTGTATACTCAAAATATATACAAACATTTAAATAATAATAATGATAATAAAAATGCTGAAAAGAAAAAAACCATTGAAGATTTTGGGCTGAACTTAGGGTGTTTGCTAATTGGTGAGATAGTGATAAATGATGCCACCCAGCCCATGAGGGACTGAAGAGACCTCTCTTCTATGCCAAGGCTGGGCAAAATTTAATGGAAGTTCAACTAGACAATCTCCTGGTGGCTTTTAAGAGTAGACCAGTTTCATGTCTCCAGGGTCTGACTGCAGGGTCTATTATAAAGGGCCCTCCTGGAATGCTGGGAAATGCTGTTGCTAAGCTGTGAGGGGCCTGACTCACCTGGAAAAAGGTGTTGCTCTCTTTGCCGTTGGCTGTAAAGGTCATTAAACCAGTGGCCAGATCCACCAAGCAGCCAATGACAAGGTCCGTGTGGCTAATCCGGCCTTGCTGTCCAGGACTCACAAAATCTCCACCCCACACCATGTAGCAGTTGCTACACTTGAGGCTGGAAAAGATAGGTGTGGTTATGACACACATCCTCAGCCAGGGATAATGAATGCCTCCCTCCCCACATTCCTGGAATACTATGACCTCAGAGCCCCACTCCCAGACACCTGCAGACTGAACACAGAAACCCCACAGCCCAGGCCCCAACGCCCCAGAGCTAGAATCCTTAGGTTAGCATGGGTATCTTAGAAAGAGGAATCGGAGGATCAGAAGAGAGAGAGAACAGAATAGAACGGGGCATCAATTATGGAGTGATAAACATACACAGAGAAGAAAAGCTGAAATGAACCCCTTGATTCCTCTCGTTCCAGACGGTTCTCAGGAACCGCAGCCAGACAGCTTCAAAGCTGGTGGCTGGAGCACCTGCCTCTGCCAACCTCCCACCTGCACATAGCCCCCCAACCCCCGTACCCCCGCACCTGCTATGGACATTGCCTTGTTCGTCTCCCATGGTCACCGTCACTGCCCGGACCTTGCTGAGGTCGAAGCTCATGTCGTGCTGATGGTAGTCGGGAGTGACCCAGCCCACCCACACGCAGCTGGGCTCCTGACCCGCGAAGACCCTCACGGAGTAATAATACTGGGACACAGAGAGAGGGCCAGGGTCAGTCAGGAAGATGGCCTTTCCTGGGGCTCTCAGTCCACCTAGTGGATTCTGGGAGTTTAACGTGAAGTAACTAGATTAGAGAAGCCCCTCTAAGGGTTTGGGCTGATTTCACTATTCAAACGTTTTTAGGTTGGGGAATCCCTTGGGAATGTTTGGTGACACCCCTACACTTGGGTCCCTCTTCAAACTAACAAAACAATAAACAGGTCATAATAATAGCTCACTGCTATAAGTAGGTTCTTTACAAAATCTAACCAGAATCTGACAGCCACCTCACAGTGTGTGTGTGTGTGTGTGTGTGTGTCTCTGTATGTGTGTGTTTGTATGTGTCTCTGTGTGAGTGTCTCTGAGTGTGTATGTGTATGTCTCTCTCTGTATGTGTGTGTTTGTATCTGTGTCTCTGTGTGTGTGTATCTGTGTGTCTGTGTGTGTATCTGTGTGTGTGTGTGTCTGTGTGTGTGTCTCTGTGTGTGTACCTGTGTCTGTGTGTGTGTGTCTGTGTGTGTGTGTCTGTGTGTGTCTCTGTGTGTGTACTTGTGTCTCTGTGTGTGTGTCTGTGTGTGTGTGTCTGTGTGTGTCTCTGTGTGTGTACCTGTGTCTCTGTGTGTGTGTCTCTGTGTGTGTGCCTGTGTCTGTGTGGGTGTGTCTGTGTGGGTGTGTCTGTGTGGGTGTCTCTTTGTGTATGTATGTGTGTCTCTGTGTATGTGTGTCTGTGTGTGTGCCTACCATTTTTACCCTTTTATTTACTGGTGAGGAAACCACATTAGAAGGCACCAAGCAGTGAGATGACTCAGTCAAGTGGCCCTGGGTGGCCTATAATCCTAAGGTCCTAAGTGCTAAGTGTTTCTCTTTGGCACTCCCCTCCCCTCTCCCCTCCCCTCCCCTCCCCTCCTCTCCTGTCCCCTCCCCTCCCCTTCCTTCCTGGACTAAGTAGAATCTAAGACCTCATGAATACTAGGCAGCCGCTCTATAGCTGAGCTGCATTCTCCAGCCTCTTCTTGCATTTTGGAATGGGGCTGTACTCTGTTGCCCAAGCTGGTCTTGAACAACTCTGTATCTCAGGCAGGCCTTAAACTTGTGAGCCTCCTGCCTCAGCTTCTCAAGTATCTGGGATGATACGCCTGTGCCAGCAAGCCTAGCATGAATAAGATTTCTGTCTCAACAAATATCTGAGGACTCAAACCGTATTGAGATAACTATAGATTTCTTACTTCCCAGAATATATTAGAGTGGTTATTGGATTTGAAGTATCGTGTTTATAATATAGTTGATTCCAAATGTTGATCTATATTGGCTTATCCTCTGGACTTTGGGGTTCCTAAGAGTTATATTAGTTTGCCGTACAGCTTCATTGGGCTCCCTGCAGTCCTCAGGTCACAGGGGGTTCAAAGGATTGCACCAGCGTGTGCTATATCTGCACTCTGTACAGTGCATTGGGGTATGCCAAATATAAGGTTGGCAGCACTAAATTGGAGATTTTGGAGTTTCCCTATTATGTTGAGGGGTACTCAAAGCTGAGGGCTCTGGTTCATACTGTGGTGGTGTTGAGGATGACTTCAGGGTCATCTCTGTTGTCAGCAGGTACCACATCCCGAGGAAGTCGGGGAAGAGCAGGGGTGGTAGGTGGTTGGGTCATCATGGCGACCTTCTTGGCCTTGAATAAGAACCTGGAAGTCAGAGAAGAGCCTGTCATGAGAAGCCATTCCTAAGCCCAGCCTCTGAATCCTCACTATGGTCATCATGTTGCCCACATCTGTCCTGCCTGGCACAGACAGTCTATTCTGGAGGTGTTGTATGTTGTACCTGTGGATGCTGGGCCACTCACATTTAAGGATGGCTGTTGCTAGCTAGGTGTGGTGGTGTGCAAGTACTAGGGAGATGAGACGGGGGAACGGGGAGTTTAAGGCTATCCTCAGCTATACAGCAAACTCAAGGCCAGCCTGTAAGACCCTGTCTCAAAAACAAAATAACAATAAAAGGGGTAATCAGAAATATGGATCCAGGTCCTCTTTGGGACACACAGTGCTATTTGTGTGTGTGTGTGTGTGTGTGTGTGTGTGTGTGTGTGTGTGTGTGCATGTGGAGGCCAGAGGACAACCTTGAGTGTCCTCAGGAGATGACACCCACCTTATTTTTTGAGACAGTATATCTTTTTGGTTTTCCTTTTGGTTTTTCCAGACAGGGTTTCTCTGTGTAGCCTTGGCTGTCTGAGGTAGCTGGTGTGGAGTTCACCTGAGTAGGCAAAGCTAGGCTAACTGAGAGCCCCAGAGCCACAGAAACCTGTCTGCCTACGACCCCCAGCCTTGGGAGGGAAAGCATATATCACCATTGGCACTTTTATGTGGGTTCTGGGGATCAAACTGAAGCCTCATGCGGTCAAGGCAATTCGCTGAGCCATCCTCTTGGACCAGTGTGGGTTTTTATTTTTGTTTTCTTTTTTTTTTTAACTTTATTTATTTATTTATTTGCCTTGGTGTTTTGCCTGGAACTGGAACTACAGACAGTTGTTAGCTGCCATGTGGGTGCTGGGAATCGAACCCGGGTCCTCTGGAAGAGCAGACGGTGCTCTTAACCGCTGAGCCATCTCTCCAGCCCCTTATTTTTGTTTTCATTGACATTATTTGTTTGTTTGTTTTGAGACAGGGTCTGCATACATGGCCCTGGCTGGTCTGGATTCACTGTGTGGCCCAGGCTGGCCTGAGGAGAACAGTCCTCCTACGTGCTGGGGTTACTTTTGGCTTGTTGTTCATTTCTTCATTCATTTTGTTTTTTCAAGACAAGGTTTCTCTGTGTAGTCCTGGCTGTTCTGAAACTCACTCTGTAGACCAGGCTGGACTCAAACTCACCAGAGATCCGCCTGCCTCTGCCTCCTGAGTGCTAGGATTAAAGGCTTGTACCACCACCACATGGCTCACACTTGGCCTGTTCTTAAGGTCGGTTCTTTCTATGTAGCCTGGGCTAGCTTTGAACTTATGATTCTCTTGCCTTTACCTCTCAAGGGCTGGAATTACAGGTGAAGCCTCCATGCCTGGTTAGCAAGACTTCATCCTGTACACTGTCTTATACACTACAAGGTGTGTGGGATCTTCCAGCAACAGCTGCCTCCAGCTATGATAGATACCAACAACATTCTATCACTTCTTTTTTTTTTTAAACTTTATTATTTATTTACTTATTTGCCTTGGTGTTTGCCTGGAACTGGAACTAGAGACAGTTGTTAGCTGCCATGTGGGTTCTGGGAATCGAACCCGGGTCCTCTGGAAGAGCAGACGGTGCTCTTAACCGCTGAGCCATCTCTCCAGCCCCCATTCTATCATTTCTAAACAACCTCCAAGAGACAGAATTGTGCTGAACTGAAAGTCCCTGTCATGATAGGAGAGAGTAGATTTTCTTTCAACCCAGGACCTTTTAAAGGCCTTCTCTGAAGTTAGTTCAGTGTTAGCTGTTTGTTGGGGTTATGTTAGTTTTTTCAAGACAGGGTCTCACTATGTAACCTTGGCTAACCTAGAACTCACTGCATAGACCAGGCTGTCCTTGATCTCATAGAGATTTACTTCCCTCTGCCTCTTAAGTGCATGGGTTAAAGGTGTTCACCACTACATCTAGCTAACGTTAGTTTGGGGACCACATCGGAGACACAGAATGGATCTCAACTTAGAAGGCCATTCTGGGCCCACTGAGGCATGGGGGTGGGGCACAGCGAGCGCCAGCAGAATAAGGAAGCTCCCTTAGTGCTCACGATAATAACTTCCATTGAGTACTTTGGGGCTCACAGGACACTCAGGGATAACGACATTCTCCTCCGTGCTGTGCAGCAGGGTTCTCCGATTGCATACTTTTGTGGAAGAGACAGAATCGCTGGGTAATAATACCATTAGCCCGAGACAAGATTTCTCAGGGTTCTGACCTCGCTTCGCAATACGGACCACTTTGGGGGTACAATGGAGGCTTCTTAAATGATTACAGTTCCATAATTGGGGGTCCTAAAACAGAGCCTGAACCCCACTCTAGACCATTTGGACTCACCCTCTTTTCTTGTTCTTCTCAGTGGTAGAGTCTTTTTCATTCTCTGCCCTGGCGGGTTGGGCCTCTATCCCAGGCTGGGCAGTGCTTCCGGGTGCCCCCTCCTTGGTGGTCCCTTCTTTGCCGCCTTCAGCCTCTCCCCAGCCTCCAGCTGAACGGCGCAGGTTTTCATAGTCGGGATCGGGTTCTGCTGCACGGGCCTCATCTTCGGCAGGTGGCTGCAGGCCGGGGGATGCCAGCGGTGTGGCCCCTGCGGTACAGCGGAAGTGCTGATGGAACTGGACTGGAAGGCTCAGACGGAGAAACAGCATCTCCACCAGACTGTTCTGTGAGCCCCAGGTGCGGTGGGTCAAGCGCAGACAGGGAGGCGTATCCACGGTGCCATCCATGCGGGCCACCTTGGGAGACGAAGGAAATAAGCTCTGAGCCAGGCCAGTGCCCTAAACATGGTTATGTATAAAGTCACGATTGGGCCTCCATGTGGGAATTGCCCAAAGATAACCTCTCCTCTGGGCAAGTGGGGCTTGGCTGTGGAGTCTATCAGTCTTCCTTCAGTCAAGCTCTGAGCTTTATCAAGAGTAACAGCTTGGTCCTATACTGGTATCACTTGGAGTAATTTTCAGAACCCACCTGTGCACTCCAGAATAAGACACCCACATATGCATTCAAATGTGTAGCTCTGCACCTGTATACATGCATGCATCCACCCATGCATTCATTCATCTTGCCACCACCCACCCACACACTCACCCCTGTTCATACAAACATACACATCCATCCATACATTACACACCCATCACCATCCATTCATCTGTTAAACATCTGTCCATATATTATCTACCCACCTGTACACAATCTATCCACACTACAAATATCTCAGGAGCACCTACTGTGTGCCAATCACTGTGTTAGGAGCTAGAACCATATCAGTCACCACAATGAGGGGGTCTGCCTTCCTAGGGAGACCTCTGCAGAGACAGCAACTTGGAAGGTCAGTTATGGAGAGGCTCTCCAGAAAAACGCTGGTGAAAACATGATGCTTGGAAAGTATGAAGATTATAATGACATGGCATCATGGTTGATTTTTACAGATTGAACACTCCTGTGCACCCAGCACCCAAATACAGAAATGGACCTAGGCTCCAGGGAGCCAGCCACTTGTCCAATCTGGCTTAAATAAAGGGTAGGGACCTACAAGAGTCCTGGGTGCTCAAGACAGACTCTCGAGAATCTGCAAGTGTACATATGTGTTGTGGGTGCTGTGTGCTCAAGATAGACTCTCGAGAATCTGCAAGTGTACATATGTGTGTTGCCTTGTTAGGCAAATGATGTACCACCAGGCTGCATTCCAG
The DNA here is from genome assembly GCA_004025045.1 of Sigmodon hispidus. Classification (NCBI taxonomy): domain Eukaryota; kingdom Metazoa; phylum Chordata; class Mammalia; order Rodentia; family Cricetidae; genus Sigmodon; species Sigmodon hispidus. The sequence continues at coordinate 776 of PVIH01030206.1, read as the reverse complement.
CCCTTGGATTTTTGAGACAGGGCCTTGTCATGTAGCCCAGGCTAGCCTCAAACTCTTGGCTCCCCCTGCTTCAGCTTCTCGAGTGCTGGGTCCCAGACTGTGCTATCAACCTGGGCTTCTCCTAGCTTTTCTAGAGATTAATCTACAGGCAGCAAGTAGACTTTATATCTCCAAGTGCTGAATCTTGGTCCTGTGTTCCTCAGAGTCTGGAGGATTCACCCCAAACTATGCCTACAAACCCATTTTCTCACTCCGGTCTTTCTTGGGAAGCCTCTTTTGCCATGGTTCCCTGACAACGAAGGACTGTGACTTATGTGTAAAGAAACCAGCAGCAGCTCTGTATTATTCTTCTCCAGATTGGCCACAGCATAGATAAGCTTGGCTTGTTCTGGAACGTTCTGTGAATGGGCTCTCATAGCCTGTGGTCTTTGTACGTGGCTCCTCTCACTCTGCATTGTGTTTGTGGGACTGGTCCAGGTTTTCTGTGCGTTACTGCCTTTGTCGTCCTCACTGATGTAATATATTCACTTGTCTGCGTTGGTTCTTCTCTCTGGCCAAAGCACGTTCGCCACTTTCCACCTCCCATTCCATCCTCCCTGACTATTCAGGCTCCACCACCACTTCTGTGGACAGAGGTGCCTTTCCAAAACTCCCATCTCACACATGGCACCACTAAACACTTCTTACCCTCACTCTAAAATATCCCCCCAAGTCACTGTGTTGGTAATGGAAATGGTGGAGAAGGAGGGGGAGGAGGGGGAGGAGGAGGAGGAGGA
>PVIH01030205.1:0-12488 GCA_004025045.1 Sigmodon hispidus | reverse complement strand
AGGGAATGTACTCACTCACTAGTGGTCTCTAAACAAACAAACAAGAAAAAAAAAAAAAAAGCCGAACATGCCCAAGCGGCAAACCACAACCACTGAACAGCTTGGGATCAGAAACACCCTGGACTGACCCTTCGAACCCCACTCCAACTGTAGGAATACCAGACTCATTCTTGAGGGAGGGGGGACAAAACTGGATTTGGCCAGGAGTGGAGACTGATCCAAGCATTTTTGGGTCAGTGGGACCATAGGACTCTCTGCTCCCTGCCCAGAGAAGGGATGGGGAGTTGCAGAGAAGAGAAATGTCAAGATGTGGTGGGAGGGGGAAGGGACCTTGAATGAGGATATACAGGGATGGGAAAAAAAATTTCAGAAGGAAAGCTGAACACATAGTAAATATATGTATAGCAATCTTATTTGCATTACCACCCTTGATAAGCCATGCTTATGATTCTTATCCTGTTCATAGTTATTGTTAACTTTTTCTCATTTTAAATTCATGTTACTGTTTTTTTGTTAAATACAAAATAAAGAAGGAAAAAAAGTGAAAAAAAGAAATAATAAAATAAAAAGATGGAAAAAAATTTTAAATCACTAAAGAAAGAAATTGAAGAGGATATCAGAAAATGGTAAGGTCTCCCATGTTCCTGGATAGGTAGGATCAACAAAGTAAAAATAGAAATTCTGCCAAAAACAATCTACAGATTTAGTGCACTGCTCATCAAAATCCAAACACAATATTTTTTGGACCTTGCAAGAACAATATGCAAATTCTTTTGAAATAATAGGAAAGTCAGGATTTTAAAAACAGTTTTGCTCAACAAAAGATCCTCAGGAGACATCACCATCCCTGACATCGAGTTATACTATAGAGCTACAGTAATAAAAACAGCCTGGTACTGGCATAAAAACAGACTTGTGGATCAATGGAATAGAACTGAGGATCTAGACATTAGCCCAAAAACCTATGAACATCTAATCTTCAACAAAGAGACCCAAAATATTCAATGGAAAAAAATAGCATATTTAACAAATGGTGTTGGCATAGCTGGATGATAATGTGTAGAAAAATGTAAATAGATCCAAGCCTGTCACCCTGCACAAAACTAAATCCAAATGGATCAAAGACCTCAACATAAACTCAGCCACTTGGAACTTGATAGAAAAGAAAGTGGGAAATACCCTTCTATAAATTGGCACAGGCAACCACTTCCTAAATATAACACCAGTGACACAGACACTAAAATCAACAATCAATAAGTGGGATCTCCTAAAGCTGAGAAGTGTCTATAAAGCCAAGGACACTGTCAATGGGACAATACACAGCCTACAGAATGGGAAAAGATTTTCACCAACCCTACAAGTGATAGAGGACTGATCTCTAAGATATATAAAGAACTCAGGAATCTAGAGCCCAAAACCTTGAATAACCCAATCAAAATGGGGTTCAGTTGTAAAAAGAGAATTCTCAGCAGAATTACAAATGGCTGAAAGGCACCTGAAAAAGTGCTCATCATCTTTAGCCATCAGAGAAATGCAAATCAAACAACTTTGAGATACCACCTGACACCTGTTAGATTGGCTAAGATAAAAGACACAGATGACAGCCTATGCTGGAGAGGATGCTGCCAAGGGGAACACTCCTGCATTGTTGGTGGGAGTGTAAGCTTGATCAGCCACTTTGGAATGCAGTATTGCAGTTTCTCAGAAAATTGAGGATCCATCTCCCCAAGGACCCAGCAATACCTAATCTAGGTGTATACCCTAAAGACGTACACTCACACTCCAAAGGCATTAGCTCAACTATCTTCATAGCAGCGTTAGTTGTAATAGGAAGAACCTGGAAACAACCTAGATGTCCCTCAACTCAAGAATGGATTAACAAACTGTGGAACATCTACACAATGGAGTCCTACTGAGCAGTAAGAAAAAATGACATCTTTAAATTTGCAGGGAAATGGATTGATTTGGAGAATATCCTCCTGAACAAGGTATCACAAACCCATAAATATAAGCAGGGCATTTACTCACTCACTTGTGGACTCTAAACAAACAGCACACAAAGAAGAAAAAAGCAAAGCATGCCCAAGCTGCAAAACACAACCACTGAACAGCTTGGGATCAGAAACATCTTGGACTGACTTCTTGGATCCCACTCCCCCTAGAGGAACACCTGATTCAGTCTTGAGGTTGTGGGGAGAAAACTGTATCTGCCAGGAGTGGAGGCTGAACTAAGCAATATTAGGACAATGGGAGCTTGGGACTGCCTGCCGTCTCGGGGAGGGAGGATAGGGAGTTATGGAGAAGAGAGAATGACCTGTTGTGGTGGGAGGGGGAAGGGACCTTGTATAATGATATACAAGGATAGAAAGCGTGACTTCTTTGTTCATAATAATATAAAAAAGAATAAACATTCCACAAAGAAGCCTGAAATTCCTTCCAAAAATCTCTTTATAGTCAGGAAGATAAGTAATAGAGTATTAATTTTCCAAATGAACATGGAATGAATATTATAACTGTAATTCTTACTTAACAACTTTTGTAGTATATAATTTTACTATGTTAAAGTTAAAACCTTTATATTTAAGTAGACAAAGAGGGAGAAATGTGCAATGTTCCTTTACACTGTGTGAATATATGTCACTGTAATTGGTTTAATAAAGAAGTTTACTGGAAAAAAATAAAATTAATATTTCATGTATATTTATAGACGCATGCACAAGCACAGATACATAGGTATGCATATCTAATGAACATGGATATATATATATGCACATATATACATATACATGTAGTTATATGCATGAATTATTTTAAGGTATATAAGTCAACATCACAAGGCAAAATAGCATTTTTATCTTATACACATAATCAAGTCTTTGGTTTATATATACATTCATAAATATATTATTATAGAAAGAGACTCTATAAAAGAAAGAAAAATTCTAAATAAAATTGGGAGGATTAAATGCAGGACCATATGTGACATGAAAGGGTGAAGAAATTTTTTGATAGTAAAAAACAAACCACTATGCTGTATGAACAGAGAATGGTGACCTAGTTAGAGGTAAATGAGAAGAAATAATGAGATAGACTGACAAGCTAGCTAGCTAGATGGATGATGATGATGATGATAGATAAATAGGTAGATAGATAGATGATAAAAAGGTGATAGATAATAGATAATTAGATAGATTAGATAAATAAATAAATAGATGATAGATAGACAGATATATGATAGATTGATACAGTTAAACAACTCCTAAATGACAGAAAGATAGATAATCTGGTAGATATATTTCAGATAGAAAATTTATAGATGATAGAATGATAGGTAAATCAATGATTAGATGACAGATAAGAGATGATAGGTAAATGATAGTCATGTGTGTATGCCAAAATAAAAGTCATTATTTTGTATGCTAATTAAAATTAGTTAAAAATTAGTAAACAACCAAAAAATTAATCTGAACACAGGACATATACTGTTTTTTAAACCTGCATTATAAAGATACTAGTTTATATACCTTGCCCATAATGAAAATTTAATGAATATATTTATTTGCATTATAAATCCTAGCTGAATATATTAGCTGTGATATTGCTTTATAATGTCTTTTATGTAAGGATTTATGTGATAGATGTTTTAGTTACAAAATTAGCTTCCCTAAAAAATGTTACAGAAAATTGATATTTTAAAAAATTAAAATAAAGGACATATTATTTTAAAATAAAAATCAACAGTAAGCCATCAGTATTTTTACCTGCCTATAAATATGTAATAAATATATAAACTTGTGTGTATATATGCTAACTACACATATATACATATATGTAAACATATGTATTGTATATAATCACATGTATACATAATCTAAAAAGAGAGAGCATGACTCCCCCCAGGACCATCAGAGACTCTTTAATGAATTGCTCTTTATCAATGCAAGTACAAGAAAAAAACAAACAAAAGAACAAAATTAATCAAACAAACAAAAAACCAGAAGAAATACTAAGCTAAAGCCTGTTACAGATTAAATGTGGAATTGATACTTATAAGGGGAATATATTCTAGGTTCATGCATGACAGTTCACAAACAGCTAACTACATGCAAATATATCACAGCTATTACACATATTGAGCCACACATATTTAAATACATACAATATAAGCAAATGGTTTTTGAGACAAGTTCTCACCCGGAATTTATTATGCCACTTTCAGTGATCCTCCCACCTTTGCCCTCAAGAGATATAACAGCCAATCCCCCTGCAAATAAAGTTATCATCACTGATCCTCATATAAGTTACATATAAAAATTATATGACAAATGGGGAAAAAGAGACCCTGCTGGATTCAGATGTGAAGCAGCAATGATCATTATTTTTTCTGGGCTATGTAGATTCCTTCAACTCTCAAGTTCCTTCTTAGCAGAGGAAGTGAGAGGCAGAGCGGCTTGAGTAAGACATGCCCTCTTGTTGCTACTGTGGAGATACATGGGGATGGGATGACAAGGAATCCCAAGGTTATTCAGTTCCCTCTGCATATCCAGTTGAGATAGGTCTGAGTCCCTCCTTGCAAGGCTGAGTAAGGTAGTAAGGTGTTCTTTTGGAGAAAATGGGTTCCAAGAAGCCAGTTCATGTACCAGGAATAAATTCTAGTCCTACTGCAAGAGGCTCTACAAACTGCCCTTGCCTTTCAACTGTCACCTACATTTAGAGGGCTTAGTTTTTAAACCTTTACATGAAGGTTCCTTAGCTGTCATTTCAGAGTCAATAAACTCTGACCAGTCTTCTCTGTGGGTCTCCTCCTCATAATCCTGATCCCTTTGCTCATATACTCTCTCCTCTTTCTCTCTTCAGCTGGACCAGAAGCTCAATTTAGTGCTTAGGTATAGATCTCTGCTTCTACCTCCATCCATTCAGGATGAAGGTTCTATAATGACAGAGTTATTATTCGTTTGGTTATATGGGAAGTCCTGTTTAGAGACCCTCTCCACTATTGCTTGGACTCCTAGAGGGGCTTATCTTGTGGGTTCTTGAATGTTTTCCTAAAACCAGGTGTCTCTCTGAACCTACAATGCTTCCATTTATTAAGAGGTCTATCAACTAATGAATTAAAGGCCATACACTTAAAGGAGAAAAAAATAACAGGACTATATGGTTCTGGAATAAGATAAAGCAAAGGGAAAATTATGTAATTATATTATAATCTCAGGAAAGAAAATAAATGATTAGAAAAAATGAGAAAACAAACACACAGCCAAACAACAACTAAAATTGCAAAGAAGCTAAGACAAAAGAAACACAGAGGAAACTTACTAAAGTATGTCAGAGTCAAAGCTCCTTGAAAGAGTTCTGAAGTAAAAAGGTAGAAAGTCAATATAGAACCAAGTTAACTGAGGATCTCTGGGAAACTATGAGTCAAAAAACACTCGGGATCCATTTTCAGAGTTCTATACAAAATGAAGCAATCTATTATTACATACCTAATGAAAATATTGTTTAAAAACACTAAAAAGTTTAAAAATAATGTTTCAGAATTACAAAGCTGAAGATGTTTTCATGTTACTTCCTGGAGTAAGCCAGAACTCCAGGAAGTCCATGATACAAAAGACAGAAGAACACACCTCAGCCTTTAGTCAAAATTGGGAGCCCTGGGAATAGTGTGCAACAATATATGATGTCTCTGCATCTCAATTTTGATAATCTAAAGAAAGAGGCAGTAAAGTTTTATTTTGGCCAAAGATTGTACTCTTATTATCTAGGCAAGCCAAGGCTGACAAAAGTTAACCAACATAATTAACATCTTTTTTACTTGATATAAGCAAGTCACCACTGAACTGCAATCTTTCCTTTCTTGTTTATCCCCAGAATCTCATATAAATTTTACAATATCAAACATGGTGTATCTTTAAATGTCCCACTGTCTTAAAAAATGTACAAATATTCAATGTCTGTTTAAAATATCGAAAGCATCTTAACTATGAATATCTATAAAAAACAAATATTTTCTTACTCCAAATGTAAAAGGGGCATAAAACACAATTTAAAAAATTAATGAAAGACAAAAATCCAACATTATAAATGGCTGAGAATGTGACATTGGCACTTAGTCTCATTCTTCTGATATCCAGTTGACTTGAGAACATCCATCCCTGTTTCTCTGCCACCTACAACAGAAAAAGTTTCTCTCCTGTATCCAGGCTGACTCCACACCTATTGATGTTCTTTGTAGTCTTCACATAATTCTACCATAGCATCTCTATGTCAGGGATCATCATTGCAACTGACAGTTCCCTTCTACAGTAACAGGGTCTCTACAAGGATGTTGACTGTGCTACATGGTGCCAAGCCTCTTTTTCTCTCCATGACTTCTTCAGTCCTGGAGTCTCCACTGCAGCTGAGTATTCTTTTTCACTAGTGTCGTCTCATGGTCTAAACTAAAGCTGTTTTTCATGGCATCAAATCGAGCATCATATGAACAACTTATAAAATAATTGCTAAGTCATGCTGTCAGCATGATGTAAGCCTTTTCCTCCCACCCTCCATGCACACACACTTGACCATAGCTTCTTTGGGATAACAATGAGGATATGATTGTCATAGTTCACCACTTTGATTCTGGTTATTCACCCCTTAGTTTTTGGCCCCAGCTAACCAGCATCAATCGTCCCAATAAAACAAAAGTTTCAGTTCAGTGTCATATTCTCTTATTAATAACCGCTCATTCTTAAACTCCAGCTGACCAGAAATCAAAAATTCTTAATTCAGATTGTCACATAAATACCTTGATAGGTTTTTAGAGGGACTCTAAAACTTACTGGTTTGCTTTTGTAGATTGCTATTCTTGCTTTCTTATACAACTCAAGACCACTTGGACAGGGGTTACCTTGTCCACAGTAGAATGGAATCTCCCACATCAATCATTAGTCTGTAAAGTACCCCACAGAAATGCTCAAAAGCTAATCTGACATAGGCAATTTCTGAATGGAGATTTCTGTTTCTCAGGGTACTTTATAGTTTATATAAAGCTGACAGAATTTGCCATCACATATAAATAAATTGAATGCTGCTGCGAATGGGTATCCACAGTGTTTATTAGTGGCCTCAGAGACTGGCTAAATTGGGGGAATTTCTAAGACAAGATCATATTCCTCTGGATCAGATTAAAGATAATGTAGAAAGTTCTTAGAACTACAAGTAGCATAAATGAGCATTGATAGCTTGATTTATATGCCCTCACTGATCCTGGCAAGTGCTGAGCTTTTATAAAAGTTCAACTTTATATTTTGGCATAATATGCTTTATCCTTATCCTTGCCCATAGTGAGAATCTCATGAGAATTCTGAAACAAGTATCCTTAAAATTAACCTTTAACCCAGAGTCTTCCTAGGGGACTCACAAGCTTTCAAAGTGAATTCTTCTCTGAGGGTATTTTTAATCCAAGTTTATTGTGCCACTAAACTCAGCCAGCCAATTTCTGTCTATCTAAATATTACACATATATGTATATATACATATATGCATGTATACATTTCTGCTTGAAAATTAGTGATAGTATTCAGGCATAATCCAATTCTTTCCATATCAGTCAAGCTTTATTTTATTCTCTTTGAATACTAATTCTGAACTTTATAAACCAGTTTCTTTAATATCATTTATATGTGTATAGATGTTTCACCTGTATACTTGTATGTCTGATGCAAAGGAAGGCCAGAGGAGGCTGTCAGATCTTCTGGAACTGGAAGTTAAAGAAGATTGCAAACCACCATGTGAATAATGAAACTTGAACCCTGGTCCTCAGGAAGAACAAGGAGAAGCGTCTCTCTACAGAGCTATCTTTCCAGTACCAGCAAATCAGCTTTTATACTTTTATTCACCTAATATTTTATTCTTAGTAAACTTTGATATATTCTTAGATTTACTGCATTGAAGTAAGAACTAGACATTTGAAAATATTTGTGATAATATCAGGTTCTCCCTATTTGCTTCAGCTCTTGAAGTTTAGCTAAATCTGGACACCAATTATAATCCAGATCACATGCTGAACCTTTAGTGCACTTTGTACTCTAATTTATAATCCTTTGTAATTACTTAGGGGTTCAACAAAACACATGAGGATGTTTAGCAATGCTGCTTAGGGGTACTTTGTGGACTTTAACAAATAATCACATTAACAAATGGGGTTCAGAACTAAAAATAATAATTCTGAACAGAAGAATTACAAATGGATGAAAGGTACTTAAAAATTGTTCAACATCTTTAGCCATCAGAGAAATGCAAATCAAAACAACTTTGAGATACCACCTTACACCTGTCAAAATGACAGAGATAAAAGACACAGATGACAACTTATGCTGGAGAAAAACACCCCTCCACTGTTTGTGGGAATGTAAACTTGTACAGCTACTTTGGAAAGCAGTATGGCGTTTTCTCAGAAAACTGGAACTCAATCTTCCAAAAAATCCAGCAATAGCACTATTGAGCATATAGGCAAAGGATGCACATTGTTACCCTAAAAGCATTAGCTCAACTATGTTTATAACAGCATTATTTGTAATAGTAAAAACCTGGAAACAACCTAGATGCCCCTCAACTGAAGAATGGATTAACAAACTGTGGTACATCTACACAATGGAGTACTACTCAGTAGAAAAGAAAAATCCAAAAATTTGCATGCAAATAGATGAGTTTGGAGAATATCCTGCTTAGCAAGGTATCACAAAGCCTGAAAGGTAGATGTGAGATGTATTTACTCATAAGTGGATTTTAGAAAAAAAGCAAAGAAAACCCAAGCTGCAAATCACAGCTTGGGACCAGAAGTAACTTAAGAAAGACATCTAGGGTTGACCCTAGAAAGAGAAAATAGAGTAGATATCCTAAGCCAATTGGGATCACAATTGTTAGCAGCCAAGGAGAGGTGGGAACAAACCATGAGAGAAGGAGATGCTTGAGTGAGAGGAGCAACAAGGAGGGAGAAAAAGAAGATATGGAGATCTTGATAGAGGAAGCCAATGTGGAGCTGAAAAGAGGCCTAGTGCTAGGGAAACCTCCAGGAACTCGGAGGATGCTCCTGTCTAGGATTCCAACCAATAGTGAAAGGGGTACTTAAATAGGACTTAACCTATAATCAAATTAATGACCACCCTAAGTATCATCATAAAACCTACATCTAGCAGTGCATAGAAGCAAAAGCAAAAATCCATAGTTAAGCACCAGGTCAAGCTCCTGGTCCAGCAAGAGAGAGACAGACAGAGACAGAGAGAGAGAGAAGACAGAAGAAGGGAGGGAGAGTCTATGTTAGCAAAGGGATAGGGATTACAAGGAGGAGTCACACAGAGATAGATGGGTGGAGATTTGGGGAGTTCACTGAATCAGAAACAACCACTGAGGAACCATCAGGAAAAGGAACTAACCCCTCCAAAGGTCCATGACTATTGACTGGCATGAGAAATATGTGGAACCTTGTGGAATAGGATCAGACTATGTTCCTGTGCATGAACTGGCATCTAGGAGTCCATTCTCTACAGAGGAACATTTAACCCAGTCCCAATATTGGGATAAGGGAATTAAGCCTACCTCAAATGGATACACCAGACTGAACTTATCCACCTTGTGACTCCTTGCCTTCCTTCGGGAAGGGATAGGGGAAATGGGTGGGGGAAGGTGGCTAAGTGAGGAATTGAGAGGATGAAAGGGAGGGAGAGCATGGGTATACAAGAAAAATATCTTTTTCAATAAAAAAGAAGAATTTAAAAATGCAACATGTTTTTGCATCATTAAATAAATGCTCAACAACACAAACACATATTTATCTAATATTATACAATACCCCTTATCAAGGAAACTATTCTTTGCAACTGATGGGGGCCATTACAGAAAACCACAGCCAATCAAAATGTTACAGCACAATTTGTGCAACTATGGCTCAGGGGAAATTTGCAGAAATGTGGAAGAAAAGATTGTAAGAGTCAGAGAATGTCTGGAAGTTTTCTATGAGACTCTGTCTCCTTGGAAGGTCAGAAGCTAAGCCCATAAAATCTTACCAACAAGAATGTCTGACCATGAGCTAACAAAGACAATAATGGACATGCTCAGGTGAATGGAGGAAAGCACAGAGTAGGAGAAATAGTTTACCCATGGAAGAGCACAGCAATTGGTTAACCACTGGTCAGCACTAAAAAAAATATGAGTAGCATTATATAGATTGAGACTATGGCACTTACATATTCAGGAATATGTAAAGTGTGTGTATGTGGTATGTGTGTTTGTGTGTGCCTCTGTGTGTGTGACTCTGTATGTGTGTATCTCTGTGTGTGCCATTGTACGTGTATGTGTGTGTCACTGTGTGTATGTGTCTCTGTGTGTCTGTGTACTTCTGTGTGTCTGTATGTATCTATGTAAAAGATTACTTATAAATAAAGAGGTCATGGATTTGGAAAGGAGCAACGAGAGGTATGTATGAAAGACTGTTTGAATGGAAAGAAACAAAAGTGGTAAATGGTATAATCATTAAAATCTCATAAAATAAGAAATCAATTTTTAAATATTAAAAATAAAATAATATTTGAGGTATAGAATGACATATGGCAAAAGATTTCATAATTTTGCTTCAAGACAAGTAATACTTGATCCACCATAAGTTAGAAGAGGGCAGACAGGTTCATTTTTATGTACTTTAGAAATGTACAATTCTCCTGACAGGTTGATTCTGGTTTCCTTGGATTTAAATCTCTCAGAAATTAATTTCTGTCATGTTAAGTTACAAATTTATGTTAGTTTTGGTAGACATAGAAAAATTCCAACCCAGAGTGTGAAAACCTTGTCTTCAATGAATTTACTAAATCTTCTCAGTACTTTTGCAAATAATCTGTTGTGTATATTCCTCTGGTTCATTATAAAACTAACTAGTCATATGACTATCAAAACAATTCTATATTTTATTCAGCTGTGAGGAGTGAGTGTGCAAAGACCTTCATGTTCAGAAGCTATCATATCCATTATTTTCCCATGGCTGAGACAAAATACACAACTAAAGCAATTTAATAAAAATTATATTCTTCCTCTCTCTCCAAAGCTCTAGTACCTTACACTTTCAAGCCAGGGTGTCAGGTGTTAAGATAGCTGGTCATATCTGACACAAAACAAGAGGCAGAGAATGAAGACATTTAATTTTCTTTTTAAAATTCAGTTTCTAATCAAAAGTCAGGGGATGGTGTAACTTATAGTTAGGGTCAGTCTTCCCAACTCAGTGAATCCACCATAGAACATGCCTTGAAAATAATCATAGAAGTTTGGGTCATGAGAGTTATCAAATGATAGTTATAGAGAAAATGTAATGTCATAAATGCTGTCGTATTATTAGCAATATTAACCATATTGATTATCTTGGTTGGAAATATAATCTGATAACAAAACCAGGAGCCACTAGTGTTGTGCATGGAGTTTAACATATGCTTTTGCTGTGCAAATGAGAATCTGGTGAAATTTCTCAATAAACACGTTTGCAGCTGGGATGGAGGAAAGACTCTAATAATTGGTGTCTGTGCCAAAATTTTGCTTCTCTGTTGCCTAAAGGCTTCAAATTCTTGAGTGTGGGGTTCCATAGCGTCCAAACTATTTCTCTTTGTCTGTTCTTGTTTTCCCTGTCTATTCCCTGTTAGAAAACAGTGTGGAATGCCATAGGAAGCTTAAGGGCTCAGGGAATCTCTTATGGTTTGTTATCTTGGGATAAAGGACTGCTGTGTTGAATATTAGGGATCCAAATTAAGCTGTTCTGGAATTGTTTGCCATTAACCTTACAGAATACATCAATAGCTTCTTTGTGGTTTGTGGCATCTCCCCACCTTAGAGGCGATATCACTGTCCTCTCTTGCCATGTACTATCAGCCAGAAGAATGTGGCTTCTGGAACCAGGTTATAAGAAAAGTAACAAATAAACTGAGAGTTAGGAAATAATTTAACACATTTTAACAAACTGTTATAACTCTAAGATGAAATAAAGAAAAAAGACAGTGATTAGAGAAATCAAACAGAAGAGGAATACAGAAATAGCAGAAACTTGTCCCGCGCCCTGTCTTCGCCTGCGAAGAAGAATGCAGTATGCAGTTTGGATCCTTCTGCAGCAAGTTTATTCTTTACAAAATGGGAAGAAGACCCCGACCCCTTGCCAGGAGCCGGCTTTTATACTGCCAAGCCCTAGCCTCTTACGTCTCCCCTTCTGATTGGTTGCAGACTCTCGCCTGACATGACGCAGGGTCAGAGGGCTTGGCTCACAGAGTGGAAACTTACCGGGGACATGCACAGAAGCGTTGTTTATCGCCTCGGCCGCGCCTTGGTACCGGAAACCGGCACCGTCTTTCCTGCTTGACCGGGCTCCCGGCTCCCTACATCTCCCCCTTCTTTATATATTAAGAGGGGAGCCGGCTTCCTGTAGACAGGCAAAGACAGAGGTTGCTACCTGTTTGGATTGAGAGACTGCATGGGAAGGA
>PVIH01030204.1:0-12468 GCA_004025045.1 Sigmodon hispidus | reverse complement strand
GGAATGATGCCAGATTTTGGGCTCGACCAGGTACCTGGAAAGATGGAGTGCCTGACCCGGCATCTGGACAGATGTGGTGCCAGACCGGGTAGCTGGAGAGATGTGGTACCCGACTGAGTATATGGCTGATGTGGTGCCTGACCAGACATCCGTCTAGATGTGGTGCCCTAAAGGGCATCTTGCAAGATGTGGTGCACAACTGGGCATCTGGCCAAATTTGGTTCCCAATTGAGTATCTGGGCAGATGTGCCCGACTGGTCATCTGGTCTGATATCATGCCCAACAGGGCTTCTTTCAAGATGTGGTGCCTGACCAGGCATCTGGCCACATGTGGTGCACTATTCAGCACCTGGCCTGAAATGGTACCCGATTGGGTACGTGGACATGTGTGGTGATCGACCCGTCATCTGACCACATGTGATTCCCGACCAAGCATCTGGCCAGATATGGTGCCAGACAGGGCATCTGGCCAGATGTATTGCCCGACTGGGCTTCTTGCAACATTTGTTGCCATGACCGGGCATCTTGTCATATGTGGTACTCAACAGGGAATCTGGCCACATTTGGTGCCTGACAGAGAATATGGCCAGAGGAGGTGCCCAACATGGCATCTGGCCACATGTGGTGCCCTAAAGGTCATCTTGCCAGATGTGGTAACTGACTGGGCATCTGGCCAGATGTCGTGCCCAACAGAGCATCTGGCATGATGTTCTGCCAGACCAGGAATCTATCCACATGTGGTACCCGACAAGGCAACTGGCCAGACGTGGTGCCCAACAAGGCATCTGGCCAGATGTGGTGCCTGATCAAGCAACTGGCCAGATGTGGGGCCAACCGGGCACATGGCCACATGTGTTGCCCAATCAGGTATCTGGACAGATGTGGTGTCCAAATGGGCATCTGGCTATATGAGATGCCTGACCAGGCATCTGTCCAGATGTAGTGGCCAACAGGTCACCTGACCAGATGTGGTGCCCAATCGAGCATCTGGCCACATGTGGTGCACGACCAGTTACCTGGACAGATGTGATGCTCGACAGGGCATCTGGACAGATATTTTGTCCGAATGAGCATCTGGCTAGATGTGGTGCCCAAAAGGGCATCTGGCCACATTTACTGCCCAACTGGGTATCTTGCATCATGTGGTGCCTGACAGAGCATCTGCCTATATGTCTTGCCAGATGGTGCATATGGACATATGTGGTGCCCAAACAGGCATCTGGCCAGATGAGGTGCTTGACCGGGCATCTGGGTAGACGTGTTGCCCTACTGGACATCTGATCCAATGTTGTGCCCGAACGGTCATCATTCCAGTTGTGATGTCCGAGAAGGCATCCTGCCACCTGTGGTGCCTGAATGGGCATCTAGACAGATGTGGTGTGCGACCAGGCATCTGGACAGATGTGGTGCCAGACAGGGCATCTTTCTAGATGTGGGGCCTGACCTAGCATATGGGCAGATGTGGTGCCCAACTGGGTACCTGGACAGATTGGTGCTTGTCTGGACATCTGGACAGATGTTGTGCCCAACTGGGCATCTTTCCAGATGTGGTGCCTGGCAAGGCATCTGACCTCATGTGATGCCTCTCCAGGCATCTGTCCAGATGTAGTGCCCGACAGGGCATCCGGCAAGATGTGGTTCCCCACCGAGCATCTGGCCACATGATGTGCCTGACTGGGCATCTCGACATATGTGGAGCCCGACTGGGCATCTGCCCAAATATGGGGCCAGACCGGGTATCTGGCCAGATGTGGTGGCCAACCAGGCTATGGCCCAAAGTGGTGGATGATTGGGCATTTTTATACTTGTGGTGCCCACCACAGTTCTGGACACATGGTGTGCCCTACCAGACATCTGGCCTGATGAGGTGCCTGACAGGGCATCTGGGCAGATGTGGTGCACAATTGAGTATGTGATTGTACATCGTTCCCAACCAGGCATCTTTCCAGATATGGTGCCCGACCAGGCATCTGGCCACATGTAATGCCCAACCAGGCATCTGGCCAGATTGTTTGCTTGAATGGGCATCTGGGCATATGTGTTGCCCGACCAGGTATCAGGACAGATTTGGTGCCCTACCAGGTATCTGGTCATATGTATTGCCTGCCCAGGCATCTGTCCAGATGTGCCAGACAGGAAATCTGGCCAGATGTGATGCCCAATTGAGCATATGGCCAAATTTGGTGCCTGAATGAGCATCTGGCCACATGTGGTGCCAGACCAGGTATCTGGCCAGATGGGTCGCACAAATGGGCATCTTTCCAATTGTGATGCCCACCATGCATCTGGCCACATGTGGTGTTCGAATGATCATCTGGCCAGATGAAGTGCCTGATCAAGCATCTGGACAGTTGTTGTGACTGACCTGGCATGTGGCCAGATATGGTGCCCAACCTGGCTAGTGGCCACATGTGGTGCCCGAACAGGTACCTTGACAGATGTTGTTCCCTACCTAGCATCTGAACATATGTGATACCTGACTAGGCATCTATCCAGATGTAGTGTCCGACAGGGCATCATTCCATATGTGGTCCCAACTGGGTATCTATACACATGTGGTACCCGACAAGGCAACTGGTGAGATGTGGTGCCTGACCAGGCCTTTGGCCAGATAAGGTGCCTGACCGTGCATCTGGCCAGATGTGGTACCTGACCAAGCATCTGGCCAGATGTGGTGCCCGACAGGGCACATGGCCACATTGTTGCTCAACTGGATACCTGAACAGATGTGGTGCCCACATGAGCATGTGGCCAGATATGGTGCCCATCTAGGTATCAGGCCAGAATAGGTGCCCAACTGGTCATCGTTGCAGATGTGGTGCCATAGTCGGCATCTGGTCCGATGTAGTGCCCGACTGGTCATTATTCCAAATATGGAGCCCAACCAGGCATCTGGCTCCATGTGTTGCCCAAATGGGCATCTGGCCACATGTGGTAGCCGAACTGGAATCTGGCCAGATATGGTGGCCAACAGAGTTTCTGGACATGTGTGGTAACCTACTGGGCATATGGACACATGTTGTGCCTAACTGGGCACCTGGAAAGATGTGATGCCCGACTGGCATCTGGACAGGAATGGTGCCCAACCAAGCATATGGCCAGATGTGGTGCCCCACTGGGCATCTGACAAGATGGGGTGCGCCTTGTCACATGTGGTACATGACAGGGCATCTGCCCAGATGTGGTGCTTGTTGGGGCATATGGTCAGATTTGGTACCTGGCCTGGCATCTTTCCAAATATGGTGCTTGACCGGGCATCTGGACATATGTAGTGCCCGAACAGGCATCTGGCCAGATGTGGTGCCCAACTCAGCATCTGGCCAAATGTGGTGCCCGAACGGGCATCTGGCCAGATGTGGCATCCTACCAAGCATCAGGCAAGATGTGGAGCTAGACCGGGTACCTGGATATATGTGGTGCCCAACAAACTACTTGGATGGGTGTGGTGCTTGACCGGGCTTCTGGACAAATGTGATGCACATTTGGACATCTTTCCAGATGTGGTGCCAGAACAATCATCTAACCAGATGTGTTCCCTCCCAGAGACCTGGACAGATGTTGTGCCCGACTGAGAATCTGGACATATGTGGTGCCTGACAGGTATTTGGCCAGATGTAGTGCCCAAATGGGCACCTGGACAGATGTGGTGCCCGACGGGGCATGTGGCCACATGTGGTACGCAACCGAACTTCTGACCACATCTGGTAGCTGAATGGGCATCTGGCCACATGTGGTAGCCAACCCGGCAACTGGACAGATGTGTTGTCTGATTCAGCAACTGGACAGACGTGTTGTCTGATTCAGCATCTGCCCAGATGTTTAGCCTGACCAGGCATCTAGCCAGATGAGGTGCCCAACCAGGTACCTAAACAAATGTGGTGCCCGACTGGACATCTTGCCAGATAAAGTGCCCGGCTGGGCATCTGGGCAGAGGTGGTGCCAGACCAGGTATCTGACAAGATGTGGTGCCCAACCAGCATCTGGGCCGATGAGGTGCATAATCAGACATCTTTCCAGTTGTGGTGCCCATCATGCATCTGGCCTCATTTGGTGCCCTACCGGTCATCAGGCCAGATGTATTGACCACCGAATATCTTGCAACCATTTGTGCTATGACAAGGCATCTTGTCACATGTGGTACTCAACAAGGCATTTGGCCACATGTGGTGCCCGAAGGAGCATCTCGCCAGATGTGGTGCCCGCCCAGATATCTGGCCAGATGTAGAGCCCGACCAGGCAACTAGGCAGATGTGGTTCCCGACCATGCATCTGGCCAGACATGGTGCCCAATTGGGCATCTGAGAAGATGTGTTGCCCGAACGGGCATCTTTCCAAATGATATGCCACATGGGACAACAGGCCAGATGTGGTGCCTGACCAATCACCTGGACAGATGTGGTTCCCAGCCAGGTATCTGGCCACATCTGGTGCCTGAATGGGCATCTAGCCACATGTGTTAGCTGACCCAGCATCTGACCAGACGTGTTGTCCGACTGGTTTTCTGGCCAGATGTGGAGCCTGAGCGGACATCTGGCCAGATGAGGTGCCCGATCTGGAACCTGGAAACATGTGGTGCCGTTCAGGCACCTGGACAGATCTGGTGCATGACCAGGCATCTGGCCTGAAGGGGTCTTTAACAGGGCATCTGGCCAGATGTATTGCCCAACAGGGCATCATGCAACATTTGTTTCTATGACCAGGCATCTTGTCACATGTGGCACCCAACACGACACCTGGCAACATGTTGTGCCTGACAGCATCTGGCCAGATAGGCCATCTGACCAGGCATCTTGCCAGATCTGGTGCTCAAACAGGTTCCTGGAGAGATGTGGTGCGCGAACAGGCATCTGGAGAGATGTGGTGCCTGACCGGGCATATTTCCAGATGTGATGCCCGACCAGGTACGTGGACAGATGTGGTGCCTGAATGTGCAGACAGGCACATGTGGTACACGACCTGGTACCTGGATAGATGCCGTAACAGGTACCTCGACCAATGTGATGTCCGAATGAGTATCTGGACAGATGTGGTGCCTGACAGGTCATCTGCCCAGATGTGGTGCATGACTGCTTACCTGGACAGATGTGGTTCACAACTAGGTACCTGTATAGACGTGATGCTTGATCAGGCATCTGGACAGATGTGGTGCCTGACTGGGCATCTGGCAACATGTGATGCCCGACTGAGCATCTGGCCACATGTGGTGCTCGAACAGGCATTTGGCCAGATGTGGCATCCGACCGGGCATCAGACCAGATGTGGAGCTCCACCAGGTACCTGGATATATGTGGTGCCCATCAAACTACCTGGATGGGTGTGGTGCTTGAACAGGCATCTGGACAGATGTGATGCATAATCGGGCATCTTTCCAGATGTGGTGCCAGAACAAGCATCTAGCCAGATGTGGTGCCCTCCTGGGTACCTGGACAGATGCAGTGCCTGACCAAGAATCTGGATATATGCAGTGTCTGACAGGTCTTTGGCCAGAGGTGGTGCCCAACCAGTCATCTTGGCAGATGTGGTTTCTGACCATGCATCTGGACAGACATGATGCCCGACGGATCATCTGAGCAGAAGTGGTGACAATCGGGCATCTGGTCAGATGAGATGCCCAACCATGTACCTGGACAGATGTGGTACGCGACCGGATATCTGACCAGATGAGGTGTCCAACTGGGCATCTGGGAAGATGTGGTGCCTGACTGGTATTTTGTCAGATGTCATGTTCCACCAGGCATCTTTCTAGATGTGGTGCCTGCATCTTGACAGATGTGTTTCCTGATCTTGAATGTGGCCAGATATGGTACCCGGCCAGGCATCTGGCCACATGTGGTACCTGATTAGGTATCTGGGCAGATTTGGTGCCCGTCCTGGCATCTGTCAATATGTGGTTCCTGACTGCTCATCTCAACATATGTGGTGCCCAACAGGGCATCTGGCCACATGTGGTGCCTGATCGGGCATCTGGCCAGATATGGTGCCAGGCTGGGCACCTGGCCACATGTGGTACTCGAGCAGGCATCTGTGGAGATGTGGTGCATGACTGAGCATCTCCCCATATGTGGTGCCCAACTGGGCATCTGGCCAGATGTCGTGCCTGACCAGGCATCTTTCCAGATGTGGTATTCGTCCAGGCACCAGGCCAGATGATTCCCTGTCAGCGTTTCTGGCCAGATGTGGTGCTCGACTGGGCATAGGGACAGATGTCGTGCCCGACTGGTCATCTCACTAGACGTGATGCCCAACCAGGCTTCTGGCAAGATGTGGTGTTTGATCAGGTATCTGGCCAGATGTTTTGCCCGACGAGGCATCAGGCTAGGTGTTGTGCCTGTTCAGGTACCTGGACAGATGTGGTGCCTGACCAGGCACCAGGTCACATGTGGTGCCTGACTGGTCATATGGGCAGATATGGTACCCGACATTGCATCTGGCCACATGTGATTCCCAACCACACAGCTGGCCAGATATGATGTCTGACAGGGCATATGGCCAGATTTGGTGCCCAACTGGGCATCTGGCCTTATGTGGTGTCCAACCAGGCATCTAGCCACGTGTGGTAGCCAACACAGCATCTGGCCAGACGTGTTGTCTGACAAGGCATCTGGCAAGAAGTGGTGTCCTAATGGCAGTCTGGCCAGATATGTTGCCCAAACAGGCATCTGGCCACATGTGGTGCCCGACTGAGCGTCTTGACATGTGTGGTGCCCAACTGAGCATCTGGAAACATGTGATGCCCAACTGGCCATCTGCCTAGAAGTGGTTCCAAACCAGGTATCTGGCCATATGTGGTGTCATACTGCGCACCTGGACCATTGTGGTGCCCGACCAAGCATGTTTCCATTTGTGGTGACTGACCAGGCATCTGGCTACATGTGGTGCCCGACTGAGCATCAGGAGAAATGAGGTGCCTGACCAAGCATCTGGCCAGATGTGGTGCCTGACTAGGCATCTACCCAGATATCGTGCCTGACCAGGAATCTTTCCAGATATAGTTCCCAACCAGGCATCTTGCCACAAGTGTTCCCCGACCAGGCATCTGGGCAGATATGGTACCCGACTGGGCATCTTTACAGATGTGGTGCCTGACCGAGCAACTGGACAAATGTGTTGCCCCACCAGGCATATGGACAGATGTGTTGCCTGACTGGGCATCTGGCCAGATGGGGTGCCCGACCAGGTATCTTTCCAGATGTGGTGTCTGACTGGGCATCTGGCCATATGTGGTGATCGAACTGGTACCTGGACAGATATGGTGCCCGACCAGGTATCTGGACAGATGTGGTACCCAACTGGGAACCTGGACAGATGTGGTGCCCAAACGAGAATCTGGACAGATGTGGGGACTGACAGGATGTCTGGCTAGAGGTGGTGCGCAACCAGGCATCTGGCCACATATGATGCCTGAAAGGACATCTGTCCACATGTGATTGCTGACCCAGCATATGGCCAAACCGACCGGGCATCTTTCCAGATGAGTTGCTCGACCATGCATCTGGCCACATGTGTTGCCTGAACAGGCATCTGGCCAGATGTTTTGCCTGACCGGGCATCTGTGCATATGTTTTGCCCTACCGGGCATCAGGCCAGACATGCTGCCCAACAGAGCTTCGGAAAAGATGTGTTTCCCTACTGGGCACCTGGACACATGTGGTGCCCAACAGGGAACCTGGACAGATGTGGTGCCCAACCAGGTATGTAGCCACATGTGATGCCTGACTCGGCATCTGGGCAGATGTTGTGCCTGCATGGGCATCTGAACAGATTTGGTGCCCAAACAAGCATTTATGCAAATGTGGTACCCGAACGGGCATCTGTACAGATGTTGTACCCAACTGGCCAACTCACCAGATGTGGTGACTGACTGTGCATTTGGCCACATGTAGTGCCCAACCAGGAACCTGGACACATGTGGTGCCTGACCAGGCTCTGAGAAGATGTGGTGCCCTTAAGGGCATCTGACCACATGTGTTAACCAATCGGGAATCTGGACAGATGTGTTAACCAATTGGGCATCTGGACAGATGTGGTGCCCGAACAGGCATATGGCCAAATGTGGTGCCCAACTGGGCATCTGGGCAGATGTGGTGCCCTACCATGCATCTGGCCAGATATGGTGCCCGACCATGTGCCTGGACAGATGTGATGCTCAACTGGGCATCTGGCACATGTGATGCCCGACTAAGCATCTTGCAACATTTGGTGCCTGAAAGGACATCTTGCCACTTGTGGTACCTGACCAGGCATATGGCCACATGTGATGCCTGAAAAAACATCTGCTCAGATGTAGTGTGCATCAAGGCATCTGGACATATGTGTTGCCTGACCAGGCATCAGGCCAGATGTGGTGCCCGAACAGGCATCTGGCAAGTTGCGGTGCCCGACTTTGCATCTGGGCAGTTGTGGTGCCGTACTGGGCATCTGGTTGGATGTCGGGCCCTACCGATCATCAACCCAGATGTGGTGCCCGACTAGGTATCTATCCACATGTGGTGCTCAACCGGTTTTCTAGCCAGATGTGGTGCTCAAACAGGGCAGACATGGTGCCCAAAGGGGCATATGAGTTGATGTGGTGCCCGATAGGGCATCTTTTCAAATGTAGAGCCTGGCCAACCATCTGGAGAGATGTGGACCCTACCGTGAATAAGGATATATGTGTTTCAAGTCTGGGCATCTGGCCTTTTGTGGTGCTTAACCTGGCATCTGGTCAGATGTGTTGCCCTACCAGGCATCCAGCCAGATGTTGCTCACGACTGGGCATCTGGCCTGACGGGGTGCCAGATGGGGCATCTGGGTAGTTGTGATGCCCGACTGTGCATCTTGCCAGATATTTGCCCAACCTGGCATCTTGCAAGATGTAGTGCCCAACTAGGCTACTGGCCATATGTGCTAGCCAACCCAGCATCTGGCCAGATGTATTGCCCAACTGGGCATCAGGGCACATGGGGAGCACATGGCGCATCTTGCAACATGTGGTGCCCTAACGGTCATCTTACCAGATACAGTACCCGAACAGATATCTGGCCAGATGTCATGCCCTACCAGGCATCTGGCCCTATGTGCTTTATAATAATATAAAGAACAACAAGATAACTCCAGGAGAAAATGGCAATCCTACAACTACAAAATTCTTCCAAGGAACTGCTTCAGCTGATAAACACCTTAAGCAATGTAGCAGGATACAAGATAAACTCAAAGAAATCAGTAGCCCTTCTATGCAACTACAAGATCTGAAATGAGCAATGAAGAGGAAACAGAAGGAAGCAACACCAAAAATTCCTTTATGATAATCATTGAAGCTCTCAAAGAAGATATGAAAAATTATCTTAAAGGGATAGAAGAAAATACAAACAAAAAATTGGAAGAGATGAACAAATCTATGAAAGAAAACCAAGAAAATAAACCAAGAAATTAAACAAACATGCGAGGAACTAAAAGCTGAAATAAAAGCAATAAAAAAGGCACAAAATGAGGCTAAGATGGAAATAGAAAACCTGAAGAAAAAAGTTGGAACCATGGATACAAGCATAACAAACAGAGCTGAAGAGATGGAAGACAGAATCTCTGAAGTGGAAGACTCAGTAGCTCAAATAGATATATCAGTCAAAGAAAATGCTAAAACCAAAAAAGCCATAACTCAAAATGTTCAGGAAATCTGGG
The DNA here is from genome assembly GCA_004025045.1 of Sigmodon hispidus. NCBI lineage: Eukaryota > Metazoa > Chordata > Mammalia > Rodentia > Cricetidae > Sigmodon > Sigmodon hispidus. Next base: position 2,811 of record PVIH01030204.1, on the reverse strand, counting down.
ACATCATGAAAAGACCTAATTTGAGAATAATAGGAATAGAAGAAGGAGAAGAATGCCAGCTCAAAGGCACAGATAATGTTTTCAATAAAATCATATAAGAAAACTTCCCGAACCTGAAGAAGGAAATGCCTATAAAGATACAAGAAGCTTACAGATCATCAAATAGATATGACCCCCCCAAAAAAGTCAGCATGGCACATTATAGTCAAGCCACAAAACATACAGAACAAAGAAAAAATTTCAGGTGCTGCAAAAAAATGGCCAACTCACATATAAAGGCAGACCCATCAGAATAACACCTGACTATTCAATAGAAATGATGAAAGCTAGAAGGGCTTGGTCAGAAGTTATACAGACACTAAAAGAACATGGCTGCCAAACTAAAATACTATACCCTGGAAAATTATCAATCACCATAAATGGAGTAAACAAGATATTTCATGACAAAGTCAGACTGAAACAGTATCTATCTACCAATCCAGCGCTACAGAGACTATTAGAGGGAAAACTCCAAACTAAGGACCCCAGATACACCAATAAAACCAAAAACATTCAATAATTCTATAGAAGAATACTCCAGAGAAAGAAAATACCAACAAGTTACCACCAAAAATGGCAGGAAATATCAATCAATGGTCACTAATTTCCCTTAATATCAATGGACTCAACTCTCCTGTAATACATCACACACTAACAAGATGGATATAACAACAGAAGACAACCTTCTGTTGCCTACAAGAAACACACCTCAACCACAAAGACAGACACAGACTTAGAGCAAAGGGTTAGGAAAAGATTTTCCAGTCAAATGGTCCTAAGAAACAAGCAGGGGTTGCAAACCTAATATCTAAAAAAGTAGACTTTATTCTAAAACCAATTAAAAGGGACCAAGATGGTCATTAATTATTCAACACAGGAAAAATTGATCAAGAGGAGATTTGGATCCTGAATATTTATGCTCCTAATATAAGGGCACCTACTCATGTACAAGAAAAACTGCTAAAGCTCCAATCCCATATCAATTTTTATACCCTAATAGTGGGAGACTTCAATACCCCACTTTCAACCCTGGATAGGTCAACCACACAGAGACTCAACAGAGAAATAAGGAGTCTAAAAGGGGTTATTATTCAAATGAATTTAATAGATATCTACAGAAGCTTCCACCCAAACACAAAGGAATATATATTTCTCAGCTCCTCTTGGAACTTTCTCCAAAATTGACCACATAATTGGTCACAAAGCAGATATCAACAGATAAAAAAAATGGAAATAATCCCTTGTAAGATATCAGACAACCAGGTCCTAAATTTAGAGTTCAGCAACATCAAAATTCAAAGAAATCCTACCAACTCATGGAAACTAAACCACTCAGCTGAACCATCTCTGGATCAAGGAAAAAATTAAGAAAGAAATCAAAGTCTTCCTAGAATTTAATGAAAATGAATCCACAATGTATCCAAACTTGTGGGATACAATGAAAGCACTCTTAAGAAGCAAATTCATAGCACTAGATGCCTACATGAAAAACCTAGAGAAATCCCACACTGGAGACAAAACAGCTCAGCTGAAAGCCTTAGAACAACTAGGAACAAACTCACCTAGAAGAAGTAGATGGCAGGAAATAATCAAACTTAGAGCTGAAATCAATACAATTGAAACAAAAAGAACAATACAAAGAATCATTGAATCTAAGAGTTGGTTCTTTGAGAAAGTCAACAAGATAGATAAGCCCTCAGCCAAGCTAATCAAAAAACAGAGAGAGAGTGTTCAAATCAAGAAAATCAGAAATGAAAAGAGGTACATAACAACATACCCCCAGGAAATCCAGCGAATTATCAGATCATATTTTGAAAATATTCCACAAAAATGGAAACTTCGAAGAAATGGACAGCTTTCTGAACAGGTACCATCTACAAAAATTAAATGAAGATACGATTAATTACTAAAACAGGCCTATAACACTTAAGGAAATTGAAGCTGCCATTAAAAACCTCCTCCAAAATAAAAGCCCTGGTCAAGATGGTTTCAGTGCCGAATTCTACCAGACATTCAAAAAAGAATTATTACAGTTACTCCTTGAAAGGTTTCACACAGTAGATACTGAAGGAATATTGCCAAATACCTTTTATGAGGCCACAGTTACCCTAACCCAAGACACTACAAAGAAGGAGACTGACAGACTAATTTACCTCATGAATATTGATGCAAAAATTCTCAACAAAATTTTGTCAAACCGTATACAACAATGTATAAATGTATCATCCACCATGATGAAGTAGGATTCATCCCAGAATTGCAGGGTTGGTTTAACATATGAAAAACTGTAAACATTATCCATCATATAAACAAACTAAAGCAACAAAACCACATGATATCCTTAGATGCTGAAAAAGCCTTTGACAAAATCCAACACTCCTTTATGATTAAATCCCTGGATAGATCAGGAATACAGGGAGAATACCTAACTATAATAAAGGTGATTTACAAGAAGCCAACAGCCAGTATCAAACTTAATGGAGAAAAACCCAAAGCAATCCCACTAAAATCAGGAACTAGATAAGGATGTCCTCTCTCCCATTTTCTATTCAATATAGTTCTTGAAGTTTTAGCCAAAGCAATAAGGAAACAAAAGAGATTAAGGAGATACAAATTGGAAAAGAAGTGAAGCTATTTCTATTTGCAGATGATATGATTGTATACATAAGTGACCCACAAAATTCTTCCAAAGAACTGCTACAGCTGATAAACACCTTCAGCAATGTAGCAGGATACAAGATAAACTCAAAGAAATCAGTAGCCCTTCTATAC
>PVIH01030203.1:0-12493 GCA_004025045.1 Sigmodon hispidus | reverse complement strand
AGTCTCACAAACTCAGAGAGATAAGCAGGGGATGTACTCACTCACTAGTGGTCTCTAAACAAACAAACAAGAAAAAAAAGCCAAACATGCCCAAGCGGCAAACCACAACCACGGAACAGCTTGGGATCAGAAGCACCCTGGACTGACCCTTTGGATTCCACTCCACCTAGAGGAACACCTGACTCACTCTTGAGGGAGGGGGGACAAAAATGGATTTGGCCGGGAGTGAAACTGATCCAAGCATTGTTGGTCCAGTGTGACCATAGGACTGTCTGCTCCCTGCCCAGGGAGGGGATGGGGAGTTGCAGAGGAAAAAATGACCAGATGTGTTGGGAGGGGGAAAAGACCTTGAATAAGGATATACAGGGATGGAAAAAAAAATTCAGAGGGAAAGATGAACACAAAGAAAATATAGGTGTAGCAATCTTATTTGTATTTCTACCCTTGATAAGCCATGCTTATGATTCTTATCCTCTGTATAGTTATTGTTAACCCTTCCACATTTCAAATTCTTTTTTTTACTGTGTTTTTTTTTGATAAATACAAAATAAAGAAGGAAAAAAAATCCCAGTTAACTTACTGGACATTGTTAGAAGAAAAGAGAACTTATATAAATCCTAGTCTACATGTGGTCACTGCACAGGAAAGGAACTTGCTTATGCTTACTTTTTGTCCTGTGATTAGAGAACAGAAAGAATTTGACCACAGAAATTCCCATAAAGTGCCCCTGCATGTTTCTGACTTCTCCAAATCCACTATTTTACATTTTCTGGGGTGTCAACAGGACTGGTTATACTGGCCTTTGACCTGGTGTTAAACACATGCTGATCTTTTATACACAGTTTGCTTATTATTACTTTTGTTTTTACTGTGTTGTTATCTTATTTCTTCATCTGTGGCCATCAAATTTCCTACTTTATACCTAAAAGGTACTTCCAGTTTTAAAAAATTTTACCAGCATAGCAACCACATCAAAAATTTAAAAATCCAAGAATAAATGTGCCAAAGTGTATGAGTAAAACACAAGAAGGACTCATCCATAGATAAAGACAGAAATAACTCTGCATTTCTGAGATAGTTAGCAAGAATATTTAGGTTAAATAAATATATATTGAAATCGCTTTGTGTACAAAACCAACTGTATTTTTTCTTGCATATTTTGTTTTGTTTTCTTAATAATACTGTTACTTAACCTAACATATCTATATAAAAATTCTTATCTGTAGGTGCTATAAGTCCAGTAATTTATGAAGAAAACATTATTTTACCTATGTAAATATATTTAAATATACAAATATATATTTTAATATAAATATTCATTGCTAAGTAAATAAATACTACTTTTTAACTTTTGTTTCCTTTGTACCTTCAACTATCTTCTTATCTCCCTGTCTTCTTCACATTTTCCAACTTTTACTATCTCTTCATAATTTATTTTAGATATAATGATACTTTGTGACATGTGTTTCTTTTGTTTTTTCCTCATGCATTCCTTCCTTTCTTAATATCTTATCTTTTTCTTGTTGCACAAATTCTTACTTGTCTTTTATTAAAAAGCTAGACTCAGGCTGTAGAGAAGACTCAGGGCTTAGGTGCAAAGACTGCTTTTCCAGAGGTTGTGGATTTAATTCTGAACGTGGCAGAACACAAATGTCTGTAACTCCAATTTCAAGTGATCTGACACCTTCTCACTAATGCACATAAAACAAATTTAAATAAATTATTTCTTTAAAGAAAGCTAGACACAAATACTGACCAAAAGCTGAAAGATCATAGAAACATAGGAAATGCCACATAGAAATTCTCACTAATACTGAATCCTCAGGCCATAGGACAAGATCCTGTCTCCTCACACTGAATATCTCTGAAAACTCATACAAAAAGCAGGGAAGCAAAAGGGAGCCGAATCTGAATAAAAGGGAAGCCCCAGCCTGAACTCCTGAATGCTGGGATCTGTTGCTATTGTGGGAGACCAAAACACATAGCTCAGGTTCTGAGAACCACAGATGGGGTGTGGCTAGCACCATTTTAGGACTCTGATACAGGCTGTTTATTCTCTCTGTTTGTTCCTGCATTCTTAGAGACTCACACTTGGGAAATTATGACTCTCCAAAAATTGCCTTAGATTCAATCTTGTGTCAGTGAGTTTTTATATAACTCCCTAAAATATATTGACTTTTCATTGATTGGCAATTTATTGTACAGATACTAAAAGTGTCTCAAATAACCACATAAACTTTTACATTAATTTTATGCTCATCAGCCTGGGGCTTTGGACTATGATATGCTAAGTCTTTACTTTTAAACTAACTCATTTTTCTTATATTGGTACTGTTTCTCAGAGTAGCATATAAACTGCATCTGCTGATGTCTCTGAAATCTCACTAAATTCTCTCTGATCTCACTGTAGTCTCTATATTGTCTGATATTTTTCTGGTGTCTCTACAATCTCTGAAGTCTCTCTGTTAGTTCTGGTGATTCTGGCATCTCTCTGGTGTCTCTGAAGTATCTCTGGAGTCTCTATTGTCTCTCATGAGTGTCTCTTATATATCTGACATCTCTTTGATGTTTGTAAAGTCTCTCTAGAGTCTCTCTTTTGTCCCTTCTGTTTCTGACATATCTGTTGTCTCTGGAGTTTCTCTAGACACTCTTTGCTGTCTCTTGCATCTCTGTGGTTTCTCTAAAATCTATCTGGCATCTCTCTGTTGTCTCTTGAGATTCTGATGACTCTGGTATTTCTAGTATCTTTCTGGTGTCATTGAATTCTCTCTGAAGTCTCTATGGTATATTTTGCATTTTTCTGGTGTCTCTGCTATCTCTGGAGGCCTTCTGGAATCTCTCTGGTTTCTCTGCAGTCACTCTGCAGTCTCTGACATCTCTCTGTTGTTTCTGATGCTTCTAAAGTTCCTCTGGAATCTCTGTGGTGACTCTGGTATCTTTCTGTTGTCTCTGAAGTCTCTCTGGAGTCTCTCTAGTGTCTCTGTTGTCTCTGGTGTTACTGGAGTCTGGTTGGTGTCTTTGGAATCACTCTATCTTCCACCTTGTATTTTTTTTCTCTTCACAGTTGTACCACAATCTGTCTAAACCTTACTTGTATGGGGATTAAAGATTTTTAAACCCAGTTGTTGAAATTAAAGGATGAGGCCCCCACTGCCTGGCTCTGAGTGGGCTGAACTTATAGACCCAGATGGATCTGAGTCTCACTAAGTGCTCAAATTATGTGTGACCTCTGCTCAACCTTGATGGCCAACACTGCAGCTGCCTCTGCCCTAAGACTCTGGGACAAGCTTTATTTGTTAGAAAACACACAATATATGAACACAAATACCTTCCATTTTTGACCAGCAAGGCTGATGCTTGGTTTTCCTCTGCTAACTATCAAGCAAATATTTGTACTACAGACTAGCCCATAGGCCCATCTTCTGGAAAAATTTTTCTTACATTTAGTTTCTCTACATGAATTTAGGTGTGAGTCAAATTGACATTAAATAATATGGGTAACTATATTCATGTGCAGTTGCATGAATCTAGATGTAAGAAACATGTAACAAAAGAAATATCCATGTTAACTCTCTCTACCACACAGAGCCAATAATGTTTTCAAAGTACTGATGAATAATCATTTCAGAGATATCCAAGTTATAAGAATGAATCTATGAGTCAGATCATAGTGACCTCTGCTGTGGATGCAGAGTTGATTAATTCAGTTTATATTGAAAAAAAATACAGGTTCAGGTGATGGTGCCTTTTGCTGTTGAGGGGACAAAAATGGCTTATTCCAGTGTAATATAAATAAAGAGACTTGTGCCAGTGATCTCTGCTGCAAAGGAAACTTATTGTGGTTTAGTCAAGTTTATAATGAAGTAAACAGAGTCAATTGATGGCACCCTCATCTCTGGACACAGGGTGGGTTATTCCATTTTCTATAGAAAAAAACAGGGTCAAATGGCTGTGTCCTATGCTAAAACAGGATAGTTTATTCCAGTTTATATAAAAATGAACAATGTCAAGAGATGATGTCTTCTATTGTGGGCACACAAAAGATGGTTTATTCCAGTTTATATTGAAGTAAACTGGGTCAAGTTAAGGCATCCTGTTCAGTGAACACAGGGAAGTTCATTCCAGATTACATAGAAATAAATGGGTCAGGTGACAGTGCCCTCTGCCCTGGGGGAAACACAGGACAGCTTATTCCAGTTTATAGATAGATAGATAGATAGATAGATAGATAGATAGATAGATAGATACTGGAATATATATAATAGGGTCAGGAGATGATGTCCTTTACTTTGGGAAAACAGAGAGTGGTATATTTCAGTATATAGAGAAATAAATACAATCAGGGAGTGGCATCCTCTGCTGCTGAGACAGGGCAGTTTATTTCAATTCATATAGAAATGAACAGGGTCTGGTGATACACCCTCTGCTGTGGACACATGGTAGTTTACTACAGTTCATATAGAAATATACAGAGTCAGGTGATTGTGCCCTCTGCTGAGGACACAGAATGGTTTATACCAGTTTATAGAGAAATAAAGACTCATGAGATGATGCTTTTTGCTGTGGTTAGGACACAGGGGAGGTTTATTTCAGTTTAAATAGAAATAAAGTGTCCAATGGTGATGCCCTCTTCTGAGAACATAGGATGATTTATTCCAGTTTTTATAGATATAAGCAGCTTCAAGTAACAGCATCCTCTACTGTGCGCAAAGGCAGTTCATTTTAGTTTACATTGAAATAAACAGGGACAGGTGATTAAGCCATCTGCTGTGGACACATGGTGATTTTTTCCAGTTCATATAGAAGAATCAGGTGGCAGTCCCCTTTGCTCTAGATTGGATGTAGGGTGGTTTATTCTAGTTTATATAGGAATAAATAGATTGAGGTGACAGTGCCCTCTGATTTGAAAAGAGAGTGAATTAATCCAGTTTATATAGAAATCAACAGGGTGAATTTATGGTGACCTCTGCTGTGAGGAGTAACAAATGGCTATTTATTCCAGTCTATAAAGAAATAAAAGGGTCAGGTGATGTGCCCTCTGCTGTGCACAGAGTGTAGTATATTGCAGATTATAAAAAAAATAAACAGGGCAGATGATATCATACTTAGCTTTGGGCAGACAAAGGTTCATTCTGCTGTGTAAAGAACACAGGGAAGCTTATTTCAATCTATATAGAAATAAATAGTGTCAGGTGATGGCCTATCTGCTAAGGACACAAGGTGGCTCATTTAAGTTTATATAACAAAAGGAGTCAGGTGACAATGCCCTTTGCTATGGATACAGTGCAGTTTAATCCAGTTAATACAGAAGTAAACACTCAGGTGACAGCACTGTCTGGACATAGGGCTATTTATACTAGTTTATATAAAAATAAATAGGGTCAGATGTCAGAGCACATAGCTGTGGACAAAGTGCTTTTTATTACAGTTCATATGGAAATAAGCAAGGTCAGGTGCCAGCACTTTTTATACAAATATGTGTACATATGCATATACATATATCACACATATACATGTACATATACATTTATAAATATATATTCACAAAAAGTGTATGAGCCTCCTGATGCACAAATTCCAGGGTCTATGTAATAAAACCTCACAGCCAAATATTGGAGGAAACACTGAAATATCAGTGAGAGAAAACAGACCACAGTCAATTCACACTCAGCCAACATCTCAGGGTATAAGTTATCTTCCAGATGCCTCATCCTGGTTCATTGCTTCTACAGAATACACTGGCTATATAAGCCTCATTAAGTGTCTGTTTCAACCAGTGGTTTTACTTTGGGGTTCAATTCTGCATCAAATTCTAGAGGTAGGATTAAAGGTGTGGGTTACTACTGTTTGCTTCTTAGGCCTTGAACTGACAGAAAGATTTCTGTCTCTGGAGTTATGGGATTTAGAGCATAGGTCACCACTCCCAGCTATTGCCCCATGCTGAAATTAAAGGTGTGAGTTACCATTCTTTTACCCTCCTGAGTGGATCTGTTCTCTGATATTCCAGAGTAATTTTATTAAATATAAAATATGTCACAACTCAAGACTTTTTCTATTCCTTTGCAGGGTTTGAATAGAGAAAAAGTCATTATTCTCACAGAGAAGGTTGGAGCTCACTCTTTTTTTGTTTTTCTTTTTATTTTATTTATTTATTTATTCATCATGCATACACTATAAAGAAGAGGGTAGCAGATATCATCATAGAATTTGTGAGCCACCATGTAGTTGCTGGAAATTGAACTCAGTACCTCTGGAAAAACAGTCAGTGCTCTTAAACTATGAGCCATCTCTCCAGCCTCCCTCACTCTTTTATTAAGTCTAAGGTGGTTTAAAGTCTGTGGGCCACAATGCACAGTACAACTTCTAGTTCAAGTTTGCATAACTCTAGAATTCTAGGCCAGGAAAAAACAGAAAGCACAGTCTTCCAGTCCCTTTGTTGGCTTGGTTTAGTAGAAAAGCAAAATTATAGAAATCTACATCTGTATATGGTTTTTGTGTAAGGGAAGAACTAGTCTGGTTTCCCTTTGGGTCTTTTTTGCAGAGAATGAAGAGACACCCAACAACATAAATAATTTTAAAGAATCCCTGAATGTTTTTGGCATCTAATTTCACCACATTCCTCATATCCTGGGGTTTCATCAGAACCTTGTCATCCTGGCCTCAAACTTTGGAGTTGAGACACAGCAATATTTTGTGCAGTTAGTTTTGCATTATTTTTACATAATTATATTTTTATGTTATTCCTCCCTTAGTTTGGGAACAAGAAATCTTCCTTTTTACACTTCAAAGCTTTTTTTGATCTTACAAAATTTTGTCAATATGACAAAATAAATCAACAATAAAAATTTCAATGATAGCTGTGCCAAATTTATAAAAGGATCATTAAGAAGTTTCAAGGCTACAAAAAAGAAGTTAAAGAAACTCAGAAATCTAAGAGTGAGAGAAATAGTTTTTTAATGTGAATAGCAAAGATTTAAATGAATATTCATAATTTTTTTAGTTTTACATTAAGTAATATTACAAAAACCCTTTTCATTTGTGTATACCAAACAATTTATATTCCTTTCAAACAAACATATTTTTTCTCATTAATTTTCATTACTTATATATTTCCTTATGTAACATCTATTAATTCAGACATATTTGTAAATGTATCTTTGAATATGCATTGCTAACAAAATAAATATTATTAATCTGTTCCTCATAATTTTGGCATTATTTTCATACCTCCTTTCTTCCCATCATCCACCCTCTACTACTCTTTTCCACTTTTCAGGAATAATTACTTTAAGTTACTTTTGGCATGGGAAACACTGAGAGGGGTGACCTAAGCCTTTAATCCCATAATTTCAGAGAAAGAGATTTGTGTGTGTTTTTATGAATTCAAGGGGGACTACCAAATAAATAGCTAATGCCTTTCATCTTAACATGAATGCGATAGAATTGGCAAAGGGTATTTAAGAGAGGCTTGGGAAAACAGTAACAATTAAAAGCTACCAGGTATTAAGCTAATGAAGCTGGAAGATAGATGGGTGAGATTTGACTATAGGGTTTCATCTCATTATATTTCAGCCTTTTCCTGATACTTGACTCTGAGGCTCTTTCATTACAATCAGAATTTGTTCTAGACTGTACAGTCTTATTGGCCAACTAGTGATGTATGTCCCTTTATATTTCTATGGATATGTTCTCTGAGCATTGGGCTGCTGTCATTTTCTCTAGAGCAATGTTAGAGCCAATTGGAAAAGACATTTCTGTACAGTCTTCAAACTGAACATCTTTATATTTACAGAAGCTGTGAGAACAAACTATGTTTAAAATAGTCTTTGATAGTTTGATTCTGTGGTCCACAGTAAAGAGGGTTGTCAACATTGATCTAAGTGGGTTAGGTGAGGTAAAAGCAGCTCAAATTTGTATGTGAAGTGTTACCATTAAACAAATAGTTTCACTCACATATTCAGTACATCAAGTTCCTCTATTTATGTCTGAATGTACTTTACTGTCTTATAAAAATTTATCACTGTGATGATGTTATCCAAAGCTACAATATCAGTAGATGTACCAATATGTGTGAACAAAACATCAGGAGGCATCAGACCTAAACAAAGAAGTAGAAGAAACTCAGAAGCTCTGAGAGTCAGATATACTTTCCCAAAGGGAATAGACAATTCTTGGTGCCTATTAACACTTCTTCTTTTACTAAGTAACACTATGATAAATTCCTCTCCAAATGAAATTGCACAACCAACTGTATTCCCTTTCTAGCACATTCATGATTTATTCAATGATTATTGCTGTTGAATATAATAAACTAATATATTTACATATATATTTGTAATATATACACACATATTATATACATTATTTTATGTAGCAACATTTAATCTATATGTAATTATATACATATATTAATAGTCATATGTGTATATATTAATATAAACCTCTTACTAAATAAATTCTTTTTATTTAGGGGTTCCTCACACCTGTGCTATTCTCTTCTTTCCTCACCTGCCATCATCCATCTACTGCTCTCTTTTAGTCATTTTCATGTCTTATTTTCTTTGACCCATGACATCTTTTCTTGTCTTCTTATTCATTTTATGCTATCTTTTCTTTTGTTTTCTTTCCTTTTTTCTAATGTAAAAAACTTGTATTTACATCTGTAAATGTCTTTCCCTAAGACATTTGATGACTGGGCATTAAACTATGTCAATTTCAGTGCTTCTGCAAAAAACAAATCTTTTCTTGTCAGGATAGTTATCTATTCTTTTCGAAGAATGGGTAGGACAGATGGTTCAGAATATAGAGATGAGCTTTTGCTGTTGACAGTGCAGTTTGTTCTCATGAGTAATTATCAATTGTCAGCAACAAAGGGGCATTACAGTTTAAAGGAGAAGACAGAAAAGCATTAATATCCTGTAAAAGCGATAGAAAAAGTAGTTTTTACCAACATTTTTAAGAGTATAAATGTTGAGTCTGTAGCCTCATGATTTTGGTAGAGGATGCTGCCTCTTAGGGTGTGAAAACCATTCTCATAAAAGAAATGCAATTCACTAACATTTTAATAGAATCTATAATTTCTTGTTACCTCTTGCGTTGAATACATGTGAGCATACAAGTTTGTGAGCATACTGTCATATTTTGAGTCATATGAATATGGTATTTAGCTGCCTGTGTTTGAGTGTGTGTGACTGTGTATTTGTATGTGTGTTTGTCTGTGTCTGTATCCCTATATAAGTGAATGCTTGAGTATGCGTGTATCTAGTTGTGACTGTGTATATTTGTATGTGAGAATCTGTGTGAGCCTATGACTCTGCCTGTGTCTGTTTATATGTTTGTGTGTATCTCTGTGTGTGTGAATCTTTGTCTCTATTTCAGTATGTGTTTGTATCTGTGTATTTGCATGTGATTATATATGTATGTTTGTGTGAGTCTGTGTCTCAGTGTTTTTGTGTGTGTCTCTGTCTGTGTATGAATGTGTGTGAGAGTATGTCTGTGTCTATTAAGTGACTGTTTTCTTTTTCTTCAATATTTGTGTGTTTTGTATTAGAAAAACTATTCACCTATTTTATTCATTGATTTTTTTACAATGCCTATAGGTCACTTCCCCTATAGAATAAAATATAAAATGTACTTTTTTGCAAGATAAGTGGATGAATATGTCAGAGGTACAAAAATAGTATGTGGTGGGATTGTGTTCTGCTACATTGTAAATATTTGTCCTTCCTACTGGTGTAATAAAATGCTCATAGACCAAAGAGAAGACAGGAAGTGTGGGTGGTTCTACCAGATTTAAAGAGACCATAATTTTACTCTAAAAAGTTACTACTTAGCTAATCATAATTTAAAGAGCTAAAACCTATCTAACAATATATCTGAGCCATAAGTCAATTATCATAAAATTAGAGTAGTTTTCTTTTATGGGGGGGAAGCTGGATATCAAACAGATACTAAACAAACCACAGCCAATCCTCACCCAACAAACTTCTCAGGCTGAACAGGGTAAGTTCTATTTTCATGGGTCCTCAGCCTAACTGGTCACTCAAACAGAATGGCTGAACTTCTCCTTCTCCTGACTTTTATTTCTTTTCCTGCCTGGGGTTTAGACCTTAAACTCACAAAGATACAAACAGATCTCTGCCTCCCAATTGATGGTATTAAAGGCATGAATCAATACTCCCTGACCTTCATAGCTGGACTGTACATGGTTCTGTACTCTGATACTCCAGACTATTTTTATTAAATATATAGACTGATTAAATGTATCACTACAGAGGAAGAAACAAGACAAGAGTATGTGGCCTATAGAGGTGACTCCTCCTGATCCTAAAGCTCATGGGTATTCAGTACATGGGAACTAGTGGTAGGGAGGAAGCTTAAGAAACATTTGGGTGGTGAATGAATGGAAGATCTGTAAACAACACTTCTCTGTATCAGATAAAGCTTCTAGTTCCAAACCTGAATAACACACTCTATCCTTTATTTAGTCTTGTGCACAGCCCCTCAGAATGATAAATACTAAAATGTTAAAGTGTATGAGTGAAACACAAAAATGACTCCACCATAGATTAAGATGTTGAAATATCTCAGCCTTTCTGAGAAAGGGAGGGTCTTTAGGTTAAATAGCAATACATTAAAACATTCTCTATATATGTCTAAAGAATCAAATTCATTTTTTTCCTTCTTTATTTTGTATTTATCAAAAAAAACAGTAAAAAGAATTTAAAAATGCCGAAGAGTTAACAATAACTATACAGAGGATAATAAACATAAGCATGGCTTATCAAGGGTGGAAATGCAAATAAGATTACTACACATATATTTTCTTTGTGTTCAGCTTTCCCTCTGAATTTTTTTTCCATCCCTGTATATCTTTATTGAAGGTCTCTTCCCCCTCCCACCACATCTGATCGTTTTTCTTCTCTGCAACTCCCCATCCCCTCCCTTGGCAGGGAGCAGACAGTCATATGGTCACACTGGCCCAATAATGCTTGGATCAGTCTTCACTCCCGGCCAAATCCAGTTTTGTCCCCCCTCCCTCAAGAGTGAGTCAGGTGTTCCTATAGATGGACTGGGGTTTGAAGGGTCAGTCCAGGGTGTTTCTTATCCCAAGCTGTTCAGTGGTTGTGGTTTGCTGCTTGGGCATGTTTGGATTTTTTTCTTGTTTGTTTGTTTAGAGACCACTAGTGAGTGAGTACATCCCCTGCTTATCTCTCTGAGATTGTGATACCTCGCTCAGGAGGATATTCTCCAAATACATCCATTTGCCTGTGAATTTTGGGATATCATTTTTTCTTACTGCTGAGTAGTATTCCATTGTGTAGATGTACCACAGTTTGTTAATCCATTCTTCATTTGAGGGACATGTAGGTTGTTTCCAGGTTCTTGCTATTACAAATAATGCTGCTATGAACATTGTTGAGCTAATACCTTTGGAGTGTGAATGTGCCTCTTTAGGGTATATACCCAGAAGTGGTATTGCTGGGTCCTTGGGGAGATTGATTCTCAATTTTCTGAGAAACCTCCATATTGTATTCCAAAGTGGCTGAACAAGCTTACAATCCCACCAACAATGGAGGAGTGTTCCCCTTGCTCCCCATCCTCTCCAGGATAGGCTGTCATCTGTACCTTTTATCTTAGCCAATCTAACAGGTGTTAGGTGGTATCTCAAAGTTGTTTTGATTTGCATTTTTCTGATGGCTAAAGATGAAGAGCACTTTTTCAGGTGCCTTTCAGCCATTCGTAGTTCCTCTGCTGAGAATTCCCTTCTTAGATCTGAACCCCATTTTTTGATAGGGTTATTCAAGGTTTTGGGATCTAAATTCTTGAGCTCTTTATATACCTTAGAGATGAGTCCTCTGTCACTTGTAGGGTTGGTGAAAATCTTTTCCCATTCTGTAGGCTGTCATTTTGTCCTATTGACAGTGTTCTTGGCTTTGCAGAAGCTTCCCAGCTTCAGGAGATCCCACTTATTGATTGTTGGTCTTAGTGCCTGTGCCACTGGTGTTATATTTAGGAAGTGGTAGCCTGTGCCAATTTGTAGAAGTGTATTTCCCACTTTTTTTTCTAACAAGTTCAAAGTGGTTGGGGTTAAGTTGAGGTCTTTGATCCACTTGGATTTGAGTTATGTGCAGGGTGACAGGCTCAGATCTATTTGCATTTTTCTACACACTTCCTTCCAGTTATGCCAACACCATTTGTTAAATATACTATGTTTTGTCCATTGAATGTTTTGGGCCTCTTTGTCAAAAATCAGGTGTTCATAGGTTTTTGGGTTAATGTCTGGATCCTCAATTCTACTCCATTGGTCCACAAGTCTGTTTTTATGCCAGTACCAGGCTGTTTTTATTACTGTAGCTCTATAGTATAGCTTGAAGTCAGGGATGGTGATACCTCCTGAGGTTCTTTTGTTGAGTAAAATTATTTTGGCAATCCTGGCTTTCCTGTTATTCCAAATGAAATTGAGTATTGTTCTTTCAAGGTCCAAAAAATA
>PVIH01030202.1:0-12502 GCA_004025045.1 Sigmodon hispidus | reverse complement strand
GCAAATCAAAACAACTTTGAGATACCACCTAACACCTGTTAGATTGGCTAAGATGAAAGGTACAGATGACAGCCTATGCTGGAGAGGATGCGGAGCAAGGGGAACACTCCTCCATTGTTGGTGGGATTGTAAGCTTGTTCAGCCACTTTGGAATACAATATGGAGGTTTCTCAGAAAATTGAGAATCAATCTACCCAAGAACCCAGCAATACCACTTCTGGGTGTATACCCTAAAGAGGCACATACACTCCAAAGGTATTAGCTCAACTATGTTCATAGCAGCATTATTTATAATAGCAAGAACCTGGAAACAACCTAGATGTCCCTCAACTGAAGAATGGATTAACAAACTGTGGTACATCTACACAATGGAATACTACTCAGCAGTAAGAAAAAATGATATCCTAACATTCACAGGCAAATGGATGGATTTGAAGAATATCCTCCTGAGCGAAGTATCACAAACTCAGAGAGATAAGCAGGGGAGGTACTCACTCACTAGGGGTCTCTAAACAAACAAACAAGAAAAAAAAAATCCAAACATGGCCAAGCGGCAAACCACAACCACTGAATAGCTTGGGATCAGAAACACCCTGGACTGACCCTTCAAACCCCAGTCCATCTATAGGAACACCTGACTCACTCTTGAGGGAGGGGGGACAAAACTGGATTTGGCCGGGAGTGAAGACTGATTCAGGCATTGTTGGGCCAGTGTGACCATAGGACTGTAGGCTCCCTGCCAAGGGAGGGGATGGGGAGTTGCAGAGAAGAAAAATGATCAGATGGGGTGGGAGGGGGAAGAGACCTTCAATAAGGATATACAGGGATGGAAAAAAAATTCAGAGGGAAAGCTGAACACAAAGAAAATATATGTGTAGTAATCTTATTTGCATTTCCACCCTTGATAAGCCATGCTTATAATTATTATCCTCTGTGTAATTATTGTTAACTCTTCAGCATTTTTTTTAATTCTTTTTACTTTTTTTTGATAAATACAAAATAAAGAAAAAAAAATAATAATAAAAAAGATAAGAGCCTATGCTGGAATGAAGGAAACACTTCTCCATTGTGGGTGGTAATGTAAACTTGTACAGATACTTTGGAAATCAGTATGGCATTTTTCAGACAACTGGGAATCAATCTACCCCAATTGTCAGCACATTCATAACATAGGAACATTTGCTCAACTCTGTTTATAGGTGTATTATTTGTAATGGCCAGAACTTGGAATCAATCTCGATAGCCCTCAACTGAAGAGTGAATAAAAATAAATGGGTACATTTATACAATGAAGTATGATGTAGCAGTAAAATTATGACAACGTGGTATATGCAGGCAAATGGATGAAACTAGAAAAAAATGTTCTGAGTGAAATAACACTGACCCAAAAGAGAAAATAGTATGCATTCACTCATCAGTAGATTTTAAATATAAAGCAAAGAATAACCATGTTGCAATCCACAACCTCAGAGAACCTACACAACAAAGAGGAAACTAAATGATTCATACATGGATCTTCCAGGGAAGAGGAAATAAATAAGTTCTAAAAATTGGGAGAATGTAGGGCTAAGGGAATGGGTAGAAGATAACATGAGAAAATAGTATGTTAGAATTAGGAAAGGGACAGTGTGGTAGAACAATAAAATAGATATCTTGACAGAGAAACCCATTTGGGCATTATATAAAAAAAAACTTGGTGCTAGCAAAATTCACAGGAATATACAAGGATGACTCCAACTAAGACTCTACACAATGGTGGAGAGGGTGCCTGCATTGGCCCTCCTCTGTAATTCAATTGATGAACACCCTAATTGTTATTATCAAACCCTCATTTAGCAACTAATGGAAACAAATACAGAGATCCACAGCTAAGCCCTAGGCTGAGTTCCCAGTCCACTGGAAGACAGTGAAAAGAAATTATATGAGCAGAAATATCTGGGTAACAATAGAGAAACCCAGTTGACCTGAGCTCCTAGAAGCTCACTAAGTCTGGACTCACAGCTGAGGAACATGCATGTGACCAAACTAGGTCATTTGAATGTGTGTTTTTGCAATTTGAGGGACCTTTGACAGTGGGACCAGGATTTATTCTGAGTGCATGAGACAGCTTTTTGGAGTCCATTCCCTATTGAGAGTTACCTTGCTCAGGTTTGATACAAGGAAGAGGGCTTTTGTCCTGCCTCACTGCCAGACTTTGTTGACTATCTATAGGAGACCTTATCCTCTGTGAGGTGTAGATGGTGGATGGGGAATTATGAGTGCTGAGTGGGAGAAGGGGAGGGAAGGGAGGACTGGAGTTGGCATGTAAAAAAATGTTAAACAAAACATTAAAGAAGAAATAGAAAAAATAAACCCCCAAGTTCAAACTTTTACTTTTTTATTTTTGTAAAATATTGTTTTGAAACAAACTTGGATTAAAATTTTAGACTAAATCTAATTTGCTAAACTACACTAAATGTATTCTAAACTAAATTTTAACCACTTTTTTTTCTTTTAAATGCTACAGAATAAACTGGGTGCTTTCTCAATACCTGTAAAATTAAACTAAAACTATGTTGTATATGAAACTACAGACAAACAATAATTGATAAGCTAATGAACATTTGCAAATCAAGCTCTAAAAATACCTTGTGTTCAATAAATATTTTCCCTAAATTAATGTCTGAGAGTTTGCTTTCACCATGAAATCTTGCCTCAGTTTAGATAAGTATGAACACTGAAGTAGGTTTTATGTATTTGTAAAGCACCTTTGTTTTTAATGCACTATGTTTATTTTTTTGGGCATTGCAGGTGATTATCGCATTTCTTTTCACTGTGACTGTTCAAAAGTCACTTGGTGTTTAGTGGGAGAGGGCTTCTTCAACCACACACACAAAAATGTTGTAATTGTTGTGTTTTGAGGTGGCATCATAACTTGAGTGCTAATTTTTCTCATGAGTCCATCTGTGTTCAACAAGAAGTTTGAGTCCCAGAACACTCAAATTTACCTTTGAATGAAATTCAAAAAAAGATAAACTTAGTCTAATTTTCATGATGAATTTTTTCATTTTACTTTTTGAACTGTTAGAATGTAGTTTTTTCTTTACTCCTTATTTTATTATGAATAAAGTCATATTTTTTATCCATATATCCCCTTGTTCAGAGTCCCTTCCCCCTCCTGCTCCTTCCAGTCACTCACTCTTCTTCCTATAACTTTTCTCCAGCAAGGGCAGGAAGTCCCAAGGTCCCAATGTGGCTTAGCTCATCATCCACTCCAGGCAAACCTGCTTTCCTCACCCCAAAATCAAGACTTGTCATGTTCACCCCACCATCATTAGAACTCTGGAAGGAATGGGTTCCAAGGCACCAGATCTCAAGCTGTTCAGTGGTTGTGCTTTCAAACCTGGACATGCTTTGCTTTTTGTTTAAAGTCCACTAACGAGTAAGTACATTCCCTGCTTGTCTTTCTGGGTTTGTGATACCTTGCTCAGGAGGATATTCTCCAAATCCATCCAATTGCTTGCAAATTTTAGAATATCATTTTTCCTTACTGCTGAATAATCCTCCATTATATAGATGTACCACAGTTTGTGATTCCATTCTTCAGTTGTGGGACATCTAGATTGTTTCCAGATTCTTGCTATTATTAATAATGCTGCAATGAACATAGTTGAGCTAATGCCTTTGGAATGTGAATGTGTGACTTTAGGTTATATGCCCAGTGTTGTAGAAGGTTTTCCCGCCCGAACGAGCTAAAGGTTTGGACTTGGCCTGCGGCAGATTTGGTCCCCCAAAGAAATTAATCAGACATTTATATTATCTTTATATTCTCTGGCCCATGTCTTAAGCACATTATTAGCTAGCTCTTTCATCTTAATTTACCCCATTTTTTGTAATTTATTAATCTACTTGCCATGTGGCCTATCCCATGGCTCACTTGTATATCTTTTTAAAAAATTTTTTAGTTTTTATTTATTTATTTAATTATTTGTCTTGGTATTTGCCTGGAACTGGAACTACAGACAGTTGTGAGCTGCCATGTGGGTGCTGGGAATCAAAACCAGGTCCTCTGGAAAAGCAGACAGTGCTCTTAATTGATGAGCCATCTATCCAGCCCCCTCACCTGTATTTCTTACATGTCTCTTCTTCCGGGGTCAGATGGAGAGTGGCTAACTCCACCCTCCTTCTACCTGTCTGTCCTCTGATCCTCTACCCACTTCTACAGCGCTCCACATAGACTAAAACAGCTCCTTTATTTACAGCATATAGAGAACATTCCACCACACTTTTTCTTTTTTGTCTAACTAAAAATGAAGGTTTTAATTTTTACATAGCAAAATTATAACAGAATAATTATTAAGCAAATTTATAGTTATAATATTTAGTTTATTTGTATTTATAAAATTAAAGAGAATATTTTATTATCTATCTTATTATTGTGAGTCTAAAGTTTTATATTTAATATATCTTTTAAAATATCTAAGAAAAACTGTATCTATAGTTTTTCAATCTTTAGCTATATTAAAGACCACAGAAGGATATAGTATTATTTAAATAAACAGGAAGTATAAGAAACTTTTAAAGTCTAGAAAATGACAGAGAAGACACTTGTCTGCCTGGACAGTCTTTTAAAGTTTTTTGTAATGTTGGGGCATTATTTTTAGCCTAAAGGCCTAAAATTTTTGGTATATCTTTTAGTGATGTAGGAAATTTGTCATAGCTTATTAATTGTTTTTTTGTGTTTTGAAGGATGCCTGGAAATACTTTTGTTAAGCAGGAACTTGAAGGACCATCTTGACTTGTTTTGTCAAAGTTTAGAGGTTATTTTTTTATGAAATATGTATGGCTAGTTTACATAGCATATTATTAAGTAGTTAATATCAGAACAAATTTTTATCTAGTGGCTCTCTGTTGTTATAAAATAAATTTTATGTGAAGTTTTTTTAATGTCTATTTTTTAAAAATACATTGGTGTTGTCAGGAGCAGACCTATCTTACTATTAAACTCTCCACTATAAAAAACAATTTCTTCTACCAACACTCTCCAAAACATCCCCCAAAAAATTAAGCCCCAACCAAAAAAACCCCTTAAAACAAAAAACCCCTACTATATATCACTCAGTGATCACTTTTAATATATAGACCATTCAAGATAATTATAAAATAATTTCATATCGTGTCTTTAACAAAAATTTCAAATAAACTTACTCAATACTATGAAAATAAATATATATATTTGTAATTACTTCATTAAAACTTAACCATTATTTTATTCTTACAAGACCCCACAAAGATATCATCGCCCACAAGCCAACATAAAACAACCTAATAAAAAACTCCCTCTCTCGATAAGTTAGTCATCCAAAAAAAAGTTATAGTCAATTATCATTTTAATAAAATAGTTATAAATTAATCTTAGATAAAAAATAAAAATATGATAAATATAAAAACTTCTTTCAAAAGTAAATAAATAAATAAATCATATATACCTACAAACAACTATTAACCCAAAAATAAATAAAAATTAAGTTACCATAACACAAATGCCTATATATTAATACAAATAAAAATCAATCTATATGTCTAATTAAAGTAATTAATTATAGTACTTTGTAGTACTTTGTAGTACATATTGCTACAAAGTTAACCATAATACAAATATTTATATATTAATATAAATAAAATTAATCTATATGTTTAATTAAAATAATATATATTAATACAAAATTAAATATATAATTGGCTTATTTTACACATTTGTCTACCCCTGTTTAAAATATTTTACACATTGATGTATATTAAATACATTGTCATTTCATAATACAATTTCTACCTCTAATTATTTATACTAGTCATAATTTTGTTATTATATGCACACAAGTTATTTGATATAACTCTATTTAAATATTTTATACAATAATATATAGTAAAAATATTGTTGTCATTCAATAAAAAATATACATCTTAGTTAATATTCATAAGATTGTCATACTTTAAATTATTATATAACAGTTATACACTCATTCTTTAAATGTCTATTCTTACAATATAAGCTTTACTTTCTTAGTTGACTAAAATTACAATTTACAGCTACTCAAATTTGCCACCTAATTCAAAATACTCAAACTTTTCAAAAACATGTTAAAATATACCAAATAAATAAGTGTCTTCAACCACTTCATAAACCAAAAAAATATAACATTCAAAATTTTGTTATCTAAAATTTAGTCTTAAAAGACACAACTCCTCACATCACTATTCCTTTCCCAAAATAATATTAAATATCACAAAAATATTATAAAAATTATCTTGTTTGACAAATAATAGCCAGAGAGACAAAAAACTACACATGCCCCAATGCTGTCAACATATACATTGTCCAATATATACAAACAAGATAAAAACTAAAAACTGCCAAAGCCTGTCTAGACAAAATAAGACAGTCTTACCCAAAAATATCCTACTTCTATAAAAACTTATCAAACATCCTAAGCCAATAGCCAAAAAATAAATGCTCCCACTATACAAAAAAATAATAAATAACTGTCCAAATAATTAACTGTCATTGTCCTCTTCTAAATATTAAAACTTACTCTCTCATGCTTCCACCTTCAAATAATATATTTTCCTTCTCAAAACTTAATAATGTTAAAAACTAAATAATTAAAATTGTTATTACTTCACATCTCAACAAAAACACTCAAATATTAAAACTTTTTTCAAAATAGTTATTCAAAATGAACAACTTTAAAACAATCCCTATACATTACCTCATATCAACATTCTAGACACTAAAATACACATCATATTTATTGTTTATTAGCTATAATTTAACCTCACGTATGTTAATGATTTTCTCTTCCCCAAACACAACCTTATAATAATTCCTATAATATATAATTTTATACTTACTTTAAAACTTTCTTATTTAAACAAAAAAATAACAAAAAACCAAAAACTACCCAAATAAACTCTAATAATGTCAAAAAACCAAAGCCAAACTAGACATAATCAATTTTAAAAAAACCAAAACAAAAAAAAAAATCCAACCCCTTTTTTAACCTATAACATAATTAAAAGAAAAAAACACTCAGTTTAAACCTCTCCTACACACTGCTTCTGCCTTTTTCCCCCTAAATACCCTCCATACCATAAATAACTTTAAAATAATAAACTTTACCTACATATATAAATATAACAACCTAATAATTTCCATAACATCTGGCGCCCAACATTCCACCACAGCCCAGTAGTAGTATTGCTGGATCCTTAGGGAGATTAATTCCCAGTTTTCTGAGAAAATGCCATACTCACTCATTAGTGGACTCTAAACAAAAAAGCCAAAAGCAAAGCATTTCCAAGTTGCAAACCACAACCTCTGAACAGCTTTGGATCTGAAACACCTTGGAGTGGCACTTGGATCCCACTCCCTCTAGATGAACACCTGATACAGTCTTGATGTTAGGGGGAGGAAACTGGATCTGCCTGAAGTGGATGCTTTACTGAGCAATATTGGGACCTTGGGACCTCCTGCCCTTGCTGGGGAGGAGATAGGGAGTTGTGGAGAAGAGAGAGTGACTGAAGGGGGGGGAAGGGGGAAAGGACCTTGAATAAAGATATACACTGATAGAAAATGTGACTTTATTCATAATAAAAAGAAAAAAGAAAGAGGAAGAAAAAAGAACCTAGAAACAACCTGGATACCCCTCAACTGAGAAATGGATTAACAAGCCGTGGTACATCTACACAATGGAGTACTACTCAGCAGTAAGAAAAAATGATATTGTATAATTTGCCAGCAAATGGATGAATATGAAGAATATCCTCATGAGCGATGTTTCACAATCCCAGAAAGATAAGCAGGGGTTGTATTCACTCATTAGTGGACTTTAAACAAAAAGCAAAGCATTTCCAAGCTGCAAACCACAAACACTGAACAGCTTGGGATCTGAAGCACCTTGAAGTGGCACTTTGAAGCCTATTCCCTCCAGAGGTACACTTGAGTCTTGATGTGGGGATGAGGAAAGTGGATTTGCCTGGGGAGGATGCTGCAATAAGCCACCTTGGGACCGTGGGACCTCCTCTCCTTGCCGGGGAGGAGATATAAGGAGATGGGGAGAAGAGTGACTTGTAGGGGCGAGAGGGGAAGGGCATTTGAACAAGTGGATACATGGATTAAAAATGAGACTTTATTAATGACAAATAAGAGAAAATAAATAAATAAAGAAAGAAAGAAAGAAAGAAAGAAAGAAAGAAAGAGTTTAGTAATTCTCTGAACAGTGAGGTGTCTATGTATAGTATCATCAACATGTAAGGAAATCAATACATCTGTGACTGAAATATGGAGATTCATCTTCTCTGATACTTAATTCCATCAGCTCCACTTGAGCTCTGATTAGAGTATTTGATGTTCAGTAATTTTATTTCTGATTTTAATAACAATGAGAAGAATTATGATTACTCTAGTAGTTAAATTTGTATCAAACGGACTCCATTCATTATCTTATAATGAACAGTATGTAGAGAATACAAATATTTCTAACATTTTGTTTTGTTTTGTTGAGACAAAGTTTCTCTGTGTGTTCTTGTCTGCCCTAAAACTCTGTAGATCTGGTGGGCCTCAAAGTCTCAGAGAGCCACATACCTCTCTCAAGTGCTGGTATTAAAGCTTTGTACCATCCCCTCCTGGGTGAACAAAGTATTTATTTTCAAACTGATTTGAATCCTTTATTCACCACCACATTAATTTACAGTATATGACTAAAGAGACTAGGCCATCAGGTTGATAGCCAACCCTGTCCATTCTCTAAATCTTATTTTTGAAGCTATGTGTTAAGTACATTGTAGAGTAACATGAAAGTGAACAGTGTCCATTCATGTGTTAAAAAGAGGAACAATTTCACATTTAGGCTAAGCACATGATTAAGCTGTGTATGGAGAAAGCACACTTTGAATACCAACACTGAGGAAGTAAAGGCATGCAGATTACTAAGAGTTTGAGGTCAGCTGGTCTATGTATTGAGGTTCTGGCCAGCAAACAAAGATTCAGTCTCAGTAGTTACCAAACACATTGGTGCAATTTTATGAGTTTCTTGGGAATGAACCATTGATATTTATCACCTGCACATAATCATCTCTTCTTATTTCATGCTTACCCATGAGTATATCAAATGAGTAGCATATTAATGTCCTGGGTGTTAATCAGAACTTTCATTGAATGCCTGACTCTGTGACAATTTGTATTCAGCAAGATGCTAATGGTTTTAACATCTCCCACTCCCCACTCTGAAACCTGGGGTCGAAATCTAAATATTTCCCAAAGTTGAGTGTTATATAGTTAGGGAGGTGACATATTCCTAAGATGTTCAAGAAGAGATTGACTTCACAATGCAGTGAATGAAGGTTTGTGAGCACAGTAAAATAAGACACTTGATGTTGGCCATCAAAATCTTGGCTCATCCCCTAGTTTCATCTATTCTTGCATCCTTAATTCACTCTCCAATCAAGCAGTTTTCAAAACAATCTAACCATCTCTTTAGTCTGGGTCTTTGCAATACATATCTGGAATGTTTTTCTGGCTGGTCAAAGGATACATGCCTAATTGTTAATGACTTAGTTTAAAATAAGCAATTCTGGGCTGCTAAGATGGTTCAGTTTATGAAGGCACTTGATAAAATGCCGATGGGTTCTTCAATTGATACCACAAATAAAGACCTAAAAGACACATGGTCAGAATTCTCACAATAAAGACCTTAATTCTTGGCATTTGCTTTATGTTAATTTTTCAGCACTCTGTTAGAATATGTGATAGAAGCAACTTAGTAGAGGAGAGGTTGATAGTGACTTACATCTTAAAGGGTATAGCCATCATACAGATAATGCCTGGTGACTGAAGTGCTCAGGACTCATGGCATTATCTCATTTTGCTGACCAGGAAGAAGAGACATAATCAGAAACACAGGCAAGATAGGATCTCAAAGCTTGGACCTAGTAGCCTTCATTCATTGGTTTGTTATTTTGTCTCACAGGTTTCACAACCTGCCAAAATAACATCACAAAATGAAAACTGCATATTTATACACACAACCCATAGAGGACAGTTCACATTCAAACTATCACACCTACCATGATTTATAGCTGTACTGTGATCTCTATGCAAAAGAGATTTTGTTGGCAATATTATTTAGGTACAGGTTGAGAGACCCCAATCTGTTTCATTTCTGATTTGACTAAATAATGAAAAACCAATGTAAACTACATGAGATCACCTCACCAAAGATGTATAATATACTCAGCATAATCTTTCAATACCAATCTGTTTTGCTATCATGAACTAACTATACCTCTAGGTCTAACTGCTTTAGAACATTTCTTAAAAAGCATTGAAACTGAGGGTGGCATAGGAGTACAATTACTCTAAGTGGAAGAACATATCAAAAATGCAAAAGCTTCAGAAGGGAGTGCAATTAAGGTTTAGATCAAAAGTCCAAGGACACACATTCATGTGGAAGAATTACAAGATGGCATATCTGCTGATCCTCACCTAAAAGTTTTCTCTTACAGAACTAAAAGTAATGAACATGCATTCAGACATCCAAGCATATTTGATCTCTTTTCTTTCAATTTGTATGTTATATGTCTTTCCTCAGTGGTTAACGAAAAGGAATATATGAAACATGTTAACATACAATAATCACTTGTAAATTTATTTTAACTTACTCTAAGTTATATAAAACATTTGCACTTTTCTGTTAAATATTTATATCACAAATTATGTCTTAATCTATCATCTACCAGCTATGGTTGACATTTTACTCATTTCCTTTTATATCTAATGAAATAATGAAGGGGGAACTATCTACTCTAATTATGGAAATCTATTTTGAGTTTTATACATTTAATTTTATCAAAGAATTTTATGTTTTCACATGAGTTGTTGTAACTATCTAGTTAAATGTATGCATTTTACTTATTGTAGCCCATTAGAATATAAGCAGAATGTTAGACAGCCAATTTCTCCTTCATGTAAAGTGTTTTCAATATTAATTTGTCACTACAGTAACTTCCTCAGGCCTGACTTTTCTCTCAGATAATTTAACAGCTAGGTAGGTATGTGGGTTCAGCAGGCCTCCTCTAGCCCTTTCCTTTGGCTGTACAGAATTTCTGGACATGTTGTTGACTGATTTTCAGGGTAAGTAGCATAGTCACTAAGGGTTGCCAATTTTACTTACTGCTTCTGCCTGAAGTCCATTCATTAATACATGAATTTACTAAGGATTGTTAATTAAGCAATTTGGTTTGTATGAATTCATCAATGAGA
This sequence comes from Sigmodon hispidus, assembly GCA_004025045.1. Classification (NCBI taxonomy): domain Eukaryota; kingdom Metazoa; phylum Chordata; class Mammalia; order Rodentia; family Cricetidae; genus Sigmodon; species Sigmodon hispidus. Next base: position 1,203 of record PVIH01030202.1, on the reverse strand, counting down.
CATTGCTTCAGAAAAACATAAGGCATGTTTTATTATTAGTGGCTTTCTCGCATCTGCCTTTAGAGTGCATTTAAACATACAATGCCTGGGAGAATAAGTAAAAGACCTGACCTCCTGAGTCCAGCAGTTGTTCTTAAGTGTTTGTACCTGGACTGAGCAGACTTTCCACCACATTGAGGAAAAAGTGAAATTCATGAAATTCATCTCTTTAATCGAGGTCTCAGTTTAATATTTAACAAGGATTATACCAGTATGATAATGCTGAAAGAAAAGAGCCAACACATGTCATCTTCAGCAACTTCACTCAAATAGCACCATATTTTAAATGATAGACAGCTTCAGTCACTTGCCTCCCACGAATCTCTTTTCTGGAGTCCACATTCTTGTTAATTTAAACTTAGCTCATAGCTCATAGCAGGAAAAGGATATGGAGAATAGAAATAGTTTCCCAAGGAGACATGAGTAATGGATGTGGGATGTTTCTCATTTGTCAGACCTCTGGTAATGACTTTTGGACAGTGCTGTTAGCTCACCCTATTTTTCCTCCTAAATTGTATATGTGGTCTAACTTCCTGTCTTAAATCATCTTGGACTAGCTTCTATTCAAAACCAGAGCTATGTCTTCATACTGGAGTATAGACATGTCCATGACAACACACCAGTGTATCCATGTTTGCCCCATTCGTCAGGTTTGAATAAATAAGAACACCTTTTGAACCTACATAATGTACTTTGTGCATATCCCACATAACATGCTACCTTTCCCCTTTCTCCTCTTTCTTCTCATTTGTACCTCAGGTCCCCTGCACAGCTTCACTCTACTTTCCTATAATATGTACATAAATAATTTTTGTGTCTAATAACACTAAGACCTCAACACAACAGTAACATCCATTATTTGTCTTTCTGGGGCTGACTTAATTTGCTTAATTTGATTGTATCCATTTTCTTACAAATAAATAACTTTATTCTTTTATGACTAAAAAGATTCTATAATATATTTACTTCAATACCCATGTTGGATTTGTAACTTAGCAATTATGAATAGTGAATACTACAATAAACATTAATATGAAGGTATTATTGACAATGAGACATTGTTGTATAAAAAATATCCTTATTACCACAGTGTTTTGGAAGACATTACTCCAGATAGTGTGTGGTGTGCATGTGTGTGTGTTTGTGTGCATGTGTGTATGAATG
>PVIH01030201.1:0-12494 GCA_004025045.1 Sigmodon hispidus | reverse complement strand
AATAACCACACAAGCATATTCTCTATCTGGACTATTTATGCAGCAAGATGTCACTGATACCTCATCTTTTCTAAAGTAATGATAATTTCCATAGTATATTTTCTCATATCTTTCTAGTTTTACTAAGTTAAAAATTCTATGACTACAACAACCAGAATTATAAATATCTCAATCAATTTTTATTTTAATTTATTAGTAGTTGTGTATGAAGGTTTGCCGGCTTGTGTTTCTTTGTACCATGAGTAGATCATAAGAGACGAATGGGTTCCTGGAAACTAGAGTTACAGGTCTCTGTGAGCTGTTCTGTGTTCTCGGATTCATAAAGAGGTCTTCTGAAAGAACAGACAGTGTTCTTAACTGCTGAGCAATGCCCAACAACCTCCATATGCTCACCCACCCAGCTCCAACTCCAGGAAATGACCCATGCTCCCTGGCCTCACCTCCTATCGGCGGCTTAAGGAGCCATTAGGGGACAGTGGCATGACACTGATCATAAGGTAGAACAAATTCCTGAACCTCTTGTTCAGCACAAATGCCAAAGACATCTGCCCCTAATTCACCTACAGACGTAGAAGCACGTGATGGCTCCCAGATCAACTCCATGCACTAGAAGGCCAAGCTAGGCCAACTATTCAAGGAGCACAGTGCATGCAAATAAAGGGAGAAGTGGCAGTTTGCAGACAGCTTCTAGCTGCTGTGCGTTCTCACTTGGCTGCATGGACAAGATGGAATTCTCTCTGTCCTCCACAAGTCACCTTCTGCCCTATGGCCCAGGCAGCTATTTCATCCACAAAGCAGGAAGTTGCAGACTACACCATGGTGGGAAGTTGTGGGTTGGAAGGCACCTCCATAGACCTGTGAGCTTTTGTCCTGTCCTTGGTGTGCATCCCAGCCTCAGTTTCTGAGATTTCCATTCCAACCACCACCAGCTGGGGGGAATCTAATGCTGTCCCTTCTGCTGGAATGCCATACTTCATGCATGTTGCTCTCATATTTATACTATTAGGCTTTATCTTGTTTTAAATCTGCCTCTTCCTGTTTCTCCATTTGAGAGAATCCAGGCACCTGGTAGGCCCTAATCGGCTGTGCCTCTGTCTTGGCTGCAGTGGCAGCTACTCTGCTTTATGTCCCCAGAAGCTTGGAGGACCTGCTGGTTTCCAGAACCTCCTGCTCTAACAAATACTTTGCCGTGGGCCAAAGCTGGCCTCACCAAACGTCTAACCCAACTAGCCCCATAAGTTAGAGGCTGTGACTGCAGCCTACTAACTACCGTATCTGCAGCATGCAGTTTGCCCGGTGTCAATAGATGAAAGTGTATGGAATTAAAATCTTTTTATAGCAAACAAAAGTGTAAGCAGAACAAATAGCCAAATGTGAGAATGTTTTACAAGAAATAAGATACAGAATCTACAAGGCATGCAGAAGTTAAATACTAAGGATATAAAACGTCTATCAACAGAAGAGATAAGGAAAGGAACAGTTTCCAGGAGACAGCAAAATGTTCAATAATTACTTTTTAAAGTATTTCACATTGTTAATCACAGGGAATTCTAAATTAAAACTTCAGAATCCACCTCACCTCCATTAGAAATGTTATCATTCCATGTCAGGAAGTCTGTCAAGTGGTGGAAAGGGTGTGGAGAGGGCCGAGGCCATATTCACTGCTTGCACAAGTCAAAATTAACACAGCATCATGGAACTCAGTTAGAGTTCTGGAAAAAATTAAAAATATAACTATCATGTGACCCAGATGGTCCACTTCTGGGCATAAACTTATAGACTACCACAGAGGTATTTGCATATCTCTGTTTATTGATGCCCCATCTACTATAGGTGGTAAGTTGAAAATCTCAAACGTCCAGCAGCAGGTGCATAGATATGTGCATAAATAGAATATAATATATAAATAAAATCATAAAATTTATGATTTTACTTTTATTTTCATCTGTAAAGAAAAGTAAAATCATAAAAACTGATGGACTTAAAAAGCACAATTATATTAAGGAAGGCCATTCAAACTCAGAAATAAAAAACAGGTGTTCTCTTTTTTATATGGATCCCAGACTATAATTTATACCTGTGTATATTTAAACAGCTACTGGTTTGAGTTTATTATAAAAGTTGGAAAAGAGACTAAGCAAAGATAATATTTAGTTACAAGAAAGAATAGAATGCAGACAAAAAAAATCTATGATTCATAAACAAAGATATAAATTTAATGTTTTTTAGATTCAACTCTTGTATTGTTTTTATTTGGAGGATGGAAAGTTTATAATAATGTATTTATTGTAAATGTAGGTGTTGTCAAATAAAGTTTCTTACTCCCAGATTGGCCACTGTAATTGTGTTCACTGAAATATCTAGAGTTTGGGTCTAAGAATGTATTTGGGTATCTGCTTTAATCTAGTTGTTTGATAATTTTACTTGAGAGATTATTAGAATAAAGGAATTTAAAAATGAAGTGATGGATACAAAACTGATACTCAATAATCAGCTGCCTTCCTTTACAACAATAACTAACATCCTAAGGAAAAAATCAGAATGATAATCTCATTTACAATTGCAACCCAAAATACCATGAAATAAATCTAAACATAGAAGTAAAATATCTAAACCATGGTCATTTTAAAGAGCTCTAGAGTAAGTGAAGAGACAATAGAGGGTGAAAAGAGTGGGCATATTGATAGATTAAACAATCAATACTCAGAAAGTGGCTACCTAGCCAAAACAATCTGCATATTAAATAGAATTCTCACTGGAGTTAATCTGTGTATTGACATCTAGTACACCTTCATGAGTCTGGATTCCTCAGAGTTTGGTTCATCCATGCTTTGGACTGTAGTGTCTTCTCGGTTTTTTGTTCTTCTCATCATAGAGCCACCATCCAGCAGGTGATGGATGCAAACACAGAGAAACAAAGCAAAACCCTGGGCCAAGCCCCTAGTCTAGTCAAAGAGAGTAGGGATTATATGAGCAAAGGTGTCAAGATCATGATAGGTAAACACATAGAGACAGCTGACCTGAGCTACTAGGACTCAGTGACTCTGGATTAACAGATGAGGAATCTGCATGGAACAAAACGAAGTCCTCTGAATGTGGATGACAATTGTGTGCCTTGGACAGTTTGTGGGGCCTCTGGCAGTGGGACCAAAATCTATCCCTAGTACATAAACTGGTGTTTTCCAGCCCTTACCTATTGATGGATACCTTGCTCAGCCTTGATACAGGGGACAAGAGCTCTTCCCTCAATTTGATAGGCCAGACTTATTTGACTCCCCCATGGGAGGCCTTACACTTTATGAAGAGTAGATGAGAGGGCCATATGGGGGTCAGCATTTGGAAATGTCTGAGAGGGCATTGTGGTTGGTATATGAAATAAAAAAAAACATTTTAAATAAAAAACTAAATAAAACAAAACAAATAAAATTGGCCAACCCGGAATTTTTGGCTCTAGCAGCAAGCTCATTTTGCAGATATTAAAATCAAAAGTTTGCTGTTGTGGTGGTGGTTCATATACAAGCTTTGAGGGTTGTCTTTCTTTGTAGAGAAGAAGTGATACAGTCACATAATGTTTTCTCTATTGTAGAATCATCAGGCTTCTTTTCTCTTTGAATTGAAGAGTTAGTCACATCATGTTATCACCTTGTACAGTGGCCTTGTACAACTACTCTCCTTTTAATAGTCAATTCCACACTCTTTTTATGAAATTAGAGTTCATATTCACTCTCTAGGATCAGGTAATATTTGGAGAAAGCAGTACTAAATTCCATCAAAGTCGCTGATTTTGACTGTAAGATACATGGGGGCATTGCAACAGTTCTGTAGAACCCAGTAACAACAGCAAAGCCAGGTAAGAGAACACATTCAATCAAAATAGTTATTTTTTATACGTTATACTATTTTTGAAAATTATTTTATTAGCATTTATTGGTAATTTATACCATTTTATTATTATTTTGAAAAATTAGTACTTTTGTAATGACTTATTTGGTGGCAACATGTTTTGGAGCAAAAAAAAAAAAGAAAATCTGAAAGAAAAAAGTTCTCCTTGTGAAGACAATGGTTTTATAATGTGTCCCTCATGGCAGCAATCATTGCCATGATCCATCTCAACCTCATTTCTCCAGTTGTGGATGACTTAAAAAAAAGATAGCCGATTCTGGTTGCAGAAAAGCATTGTGGATATTCTGGGTGTTAGAATACCTGTCTGCCTCCTCTAGTCTGATCAAAGCCTTCCCTCTGAGCAAAGAACTGTGGGCAGAGAAGGTCTAGGTTAGAGAGGATTGGGAGACAGACAATTTGCTGTGCTCAAATTGAAGTCAAGCATGCAGAGCAACAAAAACCTCTAATTTGGAGAAAGGGAACCATACTTCAAAAAAGCATCATCAACATCGCCACCAGGAGCACCAGCAGCAGCAGCAGCCACCCCCACCAATACCTGCAAATGAACAGCAGGCCAGCAGCCAGAAGAAAGATTTAACTATAGACTGGAAGAATTTTAGGAAACCAGGAGAAGACCTTCTCCCAGAGAAGCTGTCTCTTTGTGGGCAATCTTCGCCCTGATATCACTGAGGAAAAAAATGAGGACAATTTTTGAGAAATATGGGAAAGCAGGAGCTTACATTCATAAGGATAGAGGCTTTGGCTTTATCCACTTGGAAACAGGAACCCTAGCAGAAATTGCCAAAGTGGAGTTGGATAATAAGCCACTCCTTGGAAAGCAGCTGCATGTGCACTTTGCCTGTCATAGTGCATCCCTTACAGTGAATAACCTTCCTCAGTATGTGTCCAATGAACTGCTGGAAGAAGACTTTTCTGTGTTTGACCCGATGGAGAGGAATGTGGTCATTGTGGTTGACAAGGGAAGGCCCTCAGGGAAAGACATTGTTGAGTTCTCAGGGGAGCCAGCTGCTCGGAAAGCTATGGACAGGTGCAGGGAAGACTCCTTCTTGGTAACCACATTTTCTCAGCCTGTGACTGTGGAGCCCATGGACCAATTAGATGATGAGGAGGGACTTCCAGCGAAACTGGTTATAAAACTCAGCAATTTCACAAGACGTGATAGCAGCCATCCAGATTTGCACAGCCTGGGTTGTTTGAGTATGAGTATGCCATGCACTGGGAGGCACTCATTGAGATGGAAAAGTAACATCCGGATCAAGTAGACTGAAACATTAAGGAGGCTCCTGAGAAGCTGGAAATGGAGATGGAGGCAGCATGCCATGAGCATCAGGTTATGCTAATGAGGCAGGATTTGTTGAGGCATCAGGAAGAACTTCATAGAATGAAGGAGTGTCATAACCAGGAGGTTCAAAAACCAAAGCAGCTAGAGCTGAGGCAGGAAGAGGAACACAGGAGACACCAAGAGGAAGAAGTGCAATGGCAACAAGAAGAAATGATGCTGTGACAGCAAGAAGGATTCAAGAGAACCTTCCCTGATGCTAGAGAAAAAGATATGGTTGGGCCAAATAGCTATGGGAGGTGATAAGGGCATAAACAACTAACCTTACAAGTAATAGAGGACTGATCTCTAAAATATATAAAGAACTCAAGAAACTAGAGTCCACAACATTGAATAACATAATCAAAAAATGGGGTTCAGAATTAAAAAGGGAATTCTCAGCAGAAGAATTATAAATGGCTGAAAGGCACTTGAAAAAGTGTCCAACATATTTAGTCATCACAGAAATGCAAATCAAAACAACTTTAAGATACCACCTGACACCTGTCAGATTGGCTAAGATAAAAGACACAGATGACAGCATATGCTGTAGAGGTTGTAGAGCAAGGGGAACACTCCTCCACTGTTGGTGGGAGTGTAAGCTTTTTCAGCCACTCTGGAATGGAGTATGGTGGTTTCTTACAAAACTGGGAATCAATCTCCACAAGGATCCAGCAATTTTTTGGACCCTGAAAGAACAATACTCAATTTCATTTGGAATAACAGGAAACCCAGGATTGCCAAAACAATTTTACAAAGTGTGTAGAAAAATGAAAATAGATCCAAGCCTGTCAACCTGCACAAAACTCAAATCGAAGTGGATCAAAGACCTCAACTTAAACCCAGCCACTTTGAACTTGTTAGAAACGAAAGTGGGAAATACACTTCTACAAAAAGGCACAGATGACAACCTATGTTGGAGAGGATGCGGAGCAAGGGGAACATTCCTCCATTTTTGGTGGGAGTGTATGCTTGTTCAGCCACATTGGAATGCAGTATGTTGGTTTCTAAGAAAATTGAGAATCAATCTCCCCAAGGACAAAACAATACCACTTCTGGGTGTATACCCTAATGATGCACAGTCAGACTCCAAAGGCATTAGCTCAACTATGTTCATAGCAGCATTATTTGTAATAGCAAGAACCTGGAAACAACCTAGATGTCCCTCAACTGAAGAATGGATTAACAAACCGTGGTACATCTACACAATGGAATACTACTCAGCAGTAAGAAAAAATAATATCCTCAAATTCGCAGGCAAATGGATGGATTTGGAGAATATCCTCCTGAGCGAGGTATCACAATCTTAGAAAGATAAGCAGGGGATGTACTCAAACATTAGTGGTCTCTAAACAAACATACAAGAAAAAAAGCCAAGCATGCCCAAGCGGCAAACCACAACCACTAAACAGCTTGGGATCAGATACACCCTGGACTGACAATTCGGATGGAGATATATATATATATATATATATATATATATATATATATATATATATATATATATAGAGAGAGAGAGAGAGAGAGAGAGAGAGAGAGCCAGTATAGAGCTACCAGAGTCAATGGAATAAAAATTATATCAGAAAGTTTAAATATTTCAATACAGTTTTTTCCCTTCCAAAATTATTTACCAGGCCCCAACTCTACCTTTAAATCCATTAGATTATTTTTTCTGTTTTATTTTATTTTGGTTTGCCTTTTTAAGATAGTGTCCCACATAGTAGCCCAGACTCAGGCTACTCTTTGATCTGTGGCCATCCTGCCTTGGCTTCCAACTCCTTGAACAACACACTCTGCTTTTGAGACAGATACTCTGAAAAAATACTGGAAACTTTCAAGATTAACTTAATGAAAATACAAGAAGAAATCATCAAAGAATGCAAGACAGACACAAAGTAAACTTAATTATACAACCATGAAATATTAGAAATATAAGAAAAAAAATAATTTGTTTCATGTGAAAATGAAAGCATGCCTAGAAAATACTCAAAAAATTTAAATGATATTGTAAATATTGCGTGTCTTATAAACATAAAAGAACAGTTTAAGGTGATAGAAAACAGGTACCCAAAACATCAATTATTCTAGATCAGGATAAATGAACAGGTTAAAAATTTAGAATTGTGAGGAATACACTTCACTGTAGTTCTAATCTACAGCTAAAAACCAGTTAATTCATTTAAAATATTTGTTTTTGTGGTGCTGAGGATTGAAACCAGGGTCTCGCTCAGTGCTGAACAGGCTTCTACCTATCCCCTACTCCATTTCTTGCAAAAGAAAAACTTCTATGCCAATGTTACTCAATATCTATGATAATATATATTTATGTGAGTAAACATAAACCTAGGTAATAAAAATAATCCATTTGGCTCAAGATTGTAGTCCAGTGGCAGAGTGTTTGCCTGGTCCTGGGTTTGTTTGATCCCCAAGCAATCACACAAAACAAAAATGATCCTTAATGTCCAAGTTGAATATATCTTGGAATTTAAGGTTAATATCAGACAACTAATATATAATCATCACTAATAAGTGTCTGCCTTTATTTTAGAGTCCTTTTGCTCATTCCAGCATTTACTAGGCATCATGGTTCAAGGAAATCCTAGGTACTTTAGTCTTGCCAGCAAATGAGTGTGGTCACAGAGGATATAGGTAAAGTAATTAATGAATCCAGGAGGAATTTTACTTTACAAATAAATACTATAAAATCATTATGCAAGATCCAGATATTTAAAAATCTAATAAGTAAATCTGCATTAGTCATTGTTAAGTCTGAAAAAGTATGCTTTTACCACTTTCACAGCGTGCTAACATCATACTCATTTCTGTAAAGAAACAACACAGAAAAATATAGTTAAAGATAAGACTACTTGTCTGGGAAACTAAAAGAATCTATACATAAATGTTCTGAACCGATGACCCTCTCAAATACAGGTTAGATATAAACCACAGCATGATTGTCCAGATAGGGTCTTTAGAAGTTCATTTGATAGCCATGGACAATGAGTGGAAACCTCACCCAATAAGGCTGCTTTTTATCAGAAGAGGAAGAAAACCTTATTTTTTCAAGCTTTCTCTCGTGAAAGTGACTGCATGCCAGAGTCCCCAACAGAAGTCAAACATGCTATTATTTTTAATGCATGTGTATGTGCATGCTGGTGTTTACACATTTGAACATGGCATGTGGAAGCCAAAAGGTAATGTCAAGTGTTCCCAATCAATCACTTCCCATTTTATTTATTGAAGCAGGGTCTCTTGCTGAACTTGGAGCTCACAGATCCAAGTAACCCAGCTATTCAAATCACCTGAGGATTCGCATCTTGTTCCCAAGCATTGAGATTACAGGTGGGCCTACAAGCACGAAGATGAACTCTGGGGATCCAAATTCTGGTCCTCATATTCCTGGCAAGGACTATTACCACTGAGCTGAAGGCATAGCCCTAAAATTTTATTCTAAAAGTGGTGAGCTATTGAGAATGATGTAAAATAATACATAGGTATGAAAATGTCATAATGGAACCCAATACTATGCTAACCTAAAATTTCATTTCTTTTAAAGTGAAGTTTAAAAAAACTTGGTTTATTTTGTTTTTGTGTTACATAGTATGTGTGCAAGCTGTGGTATGTATATAGAAGTAGAGGAAAACTTGTAGCAGTCCATTCTCTCCTTGATTTAAACCAGGTAAAGCATCTTTACCTTCTGAGCTATTTTTCCAGTGCTGACTATGATTTTCTGTGGTACTAGGACCTTGCAGATAACAGATGCAAGTAGCTTTGAATCTGAGTGACAGGTAGAGGCTATTCTGGTGAAGATTTCCTTAGGAAGGAGGAACATGTTACTACAATATGGAGAAAAACTAATCAGTGATGATGTTCATGAACCTTGTAGAACTGTATTTTTGCATTTTGTACTGAAGAGACTTAAGAGCCAGCTAGGGATGTAGTTTAGCGGCAGAGTACTTACCTAGCATCCACAAGGCCCTCAGTTCAATCCTCAGATCATCAATCTCAAACAAACTCTGTGTTAAGGCATAATTGTTCACCCAACACTTCTCCACATGGCTTAGAGTCACATAGGTTCCCTTCATTGTGGTTTCCTGACTGTTGAGGAAGGGATGAATCACATACCATTTCTATTGCACTGGAACTTTGCATCTTAAAATAATTTGGGAGTTCTGAATCATCAATTCTAGGTTGTAACTCCAATTGTTGAGGAACTGTGATTTCCACCGTCTCCACCTCTTCTTGCTTTATCCAGGGAGTTGGACTAGGAATGAAGAACTGACATCCTACTGAGGTCAAGTTTTCATAGTTCTCCAGCATCACCTCTCTGTATAGGTTTCTCTGAGTCAGGTCCAGTAAAGTCCACTCATCTGGGGTAAACTCCACAGCCCCATCATCAAAGGTCACTGAATCCTGGTAGCAATTTGCCTGGATGTCATTCACTGTCCCTTCTACCTCTGTGTTTTCTTCATAGATGTAGATAGGCTCTCTAGAAAGCAGGCCTCTTCTATTTCATTTACTGAAGGTACTGGAAGTTTATCTCAGGTCTGGCTTAGTCTTTAATTCCTTCAGCAAATTATTAGGAAGTTCTATTCCTGTGGTAGGCATGAGCAGAGCAGGGAAGGACACAGAAAATATCCTGTTCTGTAAAGATCTAGAAGTCCTTTCGGCCAAAGCTCGGCTGCAGCAGACAGAATCGCCAGGTCCGAGGATAGAAAATGCAGCGTCTCAATGTGATGCCAATGGCGGGAAGTCGAGCTGAGTGGGACATGTAGGATTTATGTGCTAAGGATTATTGTGTGCTGATCACGAAGTCAAGAAGATATATAAACAAATGCAGGTATTCTGTTTATCATTTTCATGAACATATCATAATTATAATTTAGAAAACAACATTCTACGAATATTTTATTTCTCCAAATTTATCACAAGGTTAGTAGTATTTATATCAGAATCATGAACTTTTTTTGTAACTAATGATAAGTATTTTTATTTTTTTCCTCATTTTTATTATTAATAAAGTCTCATTTTATCCATGTATCCCCTTGTTCAAATGTCCTTCCCCTCCTGTCCCTACAAGTCACTCTTCTCCCCATCTTCTTATCCCCTCCCCGGCAAGGACAGGAGGTTCCAAGGACCCAGTTCAACATCCAATCCAGGTAAATCCACTTTCCTCATCCTCATATCAAGACTGGCTCAAGTTATTCTCTGGAGGGAATGGGCTCCAAAGTGCCAGTTCAAGGGGCTTCAGTGTTTGTGGTTGGCAGCTTGGACATGCTTTGCTTTTCATTTAAGGCCCAAAATGAGTGAATACATCCGCTGCTTATCTTTCGAGTATTGTGAAACCTCGCTCAGGAGGATATTCTGGAAATACAGAATATCATTTTTTTTTTTTACTGCTTAGTAGTACTCCATTGTGTAGATGTACCAAAACTTGTTAATTCATTTCTCAGTTGAGGGGCATCTAGGTATTTTCTAGGTTCTATTTTTTCATCTTTCTTTTTTTATTATGAATAAAGTCACATTTTTCTATCCATGTATATTCTTATTCAAGGTCCCTTCCCCCTCCAACCTCCTCCAGTCACTCTTCTCCAAATCTCCCCATCTCCTCCCCAGCATGGCCAGGACTTCCCAAGGTCCAATATTGCCCAGTTCCGCATCCACTCCTGGCAGATAGTTTCCTCCTCCCAACATCCAGACTGAGTCAGGTGTTCCTCTAGAGGGAGTGGGATCCAATGTGCCACTCCAAGGTATTTCAGATCCAAAGCTGATTAGGGGTTGTGGTTTGAAGCTTGAACATGCACAAGTTTTTGCTTTTTTGTTTAAAGTCCACCAATGAGTGAGTACATCCCCTGCTTATCTTTCTGGGTTTGAGATACCTTGCTCATGAAAATATTCTCCAAATACATCCATTTGTCTGTAGATTTTAGGATATCATTTTTTTTATGCTGAGTAGTACTCCATTGTTAATCCATTATTGTACCACAGTTTGTTAATCCACTCTTGTTTCAAGATGATAAACATTTTGATTAATGTGACCGTGTAGTTTTTTTTTATAAATCTATGATATATGCCATCAAAGTTTTGATGGGTATTGCGTTAACTATGCAGGTTCAATTTTGTGATATGACCATTTTCACAGCATTACTTCTCCCAGCCTAGGAGCATGGCAGAGCTTTCTATTTTCTAGTATTGTTTTTGTTTCTTTTTTCAGTATATTAAAGGCATGTTATATGGGCCTTTCAATTATTTGGTTAGGTGTATTCCTAGATACTTAATTTTTGGAGCTATTATGAATAGAATATTTTCCCAATTTCTTTCCTTGAGAGTACACTGCTATCTATTGCCACTACACTGAACACATTAGCTCATTTGATTTTTAAAGCAAAACCAACTGGCTTGGCTGTGGTTGGTAGTTGGATGAGAGTATATTGTTGGTGGCTACCAAGACTACTGATTTTTATTTTTCTCTTTATTCTGCCATTTACTATAAGAGTTCATTAGGTCTAAGAATTAGTTTTATAGTATCTACTGTAGGATTTTTAAAACAGAGAATCATGTCATCTGCAAACAGGAAAAGTTTGACTTCTTTTTTTCTTATTTCTAAGCCCTATTTAAAGACATAAAGTCTGTCTCTTGTCTAATTTCTACTGATAAGATTTCAAATTCTATACTAAGAGAGAAAATCAACATCCTTGTCGCATTTATACTTGAAAGGAAATGTTTCCAGTTTGTCCCCATGTAATATAAGTTAGCTGTGGCTTGTTTTATACAGTTTTGTTATTCTGAGAATTTTGTGGAACCACAGAATAGTGAGCATGGCTAAAGAAGCACATATAGTAATAACATAGCTGTAGGCATCACTATACTGGAATGCAAGTTATATGACAGAGCTATGCAGGTATCAATAAAAGAGAATAGAGAATCCAGAAACAAAGCAGCAAAGGCACAGCGTCCTAATTTTTGATAGAAAAGCAAAAGCATGCAGTGGAAGAAAGCCTCCTCAACAGTGATCCTGGCAAAACTGAGTATCCACCTGAAGAACGATGAATCTAGATACAAAGTTTTCACCTTGTAAAAAGCTAATTTGGAAATAGATCAAAAGCTTAATTAAAATCTGAAACTCCTAGAGGAAAAATAATTGGAATACTTTTTAACATAGTGTAGGAAGAACTTTCTGAAGTTTCACAGCCTGAAAGTTTGCCCCAAGTGTCAATAGATGAAAGTATATGAATTAAATTCATTAGCAAACAAAACAGTAAGCAGAACAAAT
>PVIH01030200.1:0-12494 GCA_004025045.1 Sigmodon hispidus | reverse complement strand
ACAGCTTGGGATCAGAAACACCCTGGACTGACCCTTTGGATCCCACTCCACCTAGAGGAACACCTGACTCACTCTTGAGGGAGGGGGGAAAGAACTGGATTTGGCCAGAAGTGGAGACTGATCTAAGCATTACTGGGTCAGTGGGACCATGGGACTGTCTGCTCCCTGCCCAGGGAGGGGATGGGGAGTTGCAGAGGAATAAAATGACCAGATGTGTTGGGAGGGGGAAGAGACCTTGAATAAGGATATACAGGGATGGAAAAAAAAATTCAGAGGGAAAGATGAACACAAAGAAAATATAGGTGTAGCAATCTTATTTGTATTTCTTCCCTTGATAAGCCATGCTTATCATTTTTATCCTCTGTATAGTTATTGTTAACTCTTCCACATTTTAAATTCTTTTTACTGTGTTTTTTTTTTTTGATAAATACAAAATAAAGAAGGAAGAAAAAAAATAAATTTTCAGAAAAGATAAAATATAAAAATACAGGGTATAAATAAAAAAATTGGGGAACATGTGATAGTGTTGCTGAATAAACTTAGATGGCATCACAGACAAATATTCTTTGCCTCCTCTCACAACCAACATTTTCTGTAACAAATACCTGATATTGAAAAGAGTTGGTAGGGGCTGGAGAGATAGCTCAGTGATTAAGAGCACCGGCTATTCTTTCAGTGATTCTGGGTTAAATTCCCATCACCCACATGACAGGTCACAACTCTGTAACTCCAATTCTAGTAGACTTGACATCTTTACATTAGAGCACATAAAATAAAATAAGAAATATCCAGCGGTTTTTTTTTAAATGTCCTGCTACAATGTGGCAATGAAACATTTCCAAATTAGATATAAATTTTAGTTAGTAATTAACACTGAAGATTTATCTTTTCCATACCTAGAGCATACCCCATACACATACTCTCCAAAAGGAATACACACACACACACACACACACACACACACACACACACACACACACACACACACTTTATTTTAACAGCAACTTTTATTGAGTTGGTAACTGTTGATTCTCCTAATGTCTTCTTTCTAAATGAACCCCTTTTTATGCAGGCAGTACAAATTTGAGGCAGGTATGACTATCAAATATAAAGAGATTGTCACCTGCAAAGACATATGTGTTTGTGTATATTTTATATGCATGTACATATGTATCCTTACTGGTAACAACAAAAATAATTTCATGAAAAAAAGCATAAATGGGTAAAATCTGGAACTGCATAGGTAATAATAATAAATAATAAGCTGGAACAAAATATCCTTGTATGGGCCACATGAATCACTGAGGGTAGAGATGTCTTGGAATTTCTTAGAAATATTTACATCCAGTATGCAATTTGTGCATCAATGGGGGCACATTTAGAAATGAGACATCAGAAAAATCAACAGATCCCAACTTAAGAAGATACTCTATTTAAATAATAATCTCTAAATTGTCTCTCTATAAGTTATTTCTCTACTATTTGCATGAGCTTATGAAACCTACATTCACAATAGTGAACATAATTTTGAAGCCAGAATCATTCTCCAGCCAAATCACTTTTATTTTCGTTTTTCTATTTTAAATAATGCAAGTTCTATGTCAAATCTTCTGCTGTACTAAATATTTTTCCCATCCATAATCATTCATAAAAGCATCCATTTTATTTAATAAGATAGACATTGGTTATGCTTGTTTTCATAAGAGAGTATCTTTCATTTGAAAATTTGACAACATCTGTGTTATTTCAATTATAAAGTTAGTGAAAATTTAGTGGAGCAGATAGAAACAAATACACATAAATACAAATAATAAAATATCACAATACAGTAAGGGATTATGGCTAGAGTGGGATACAGTGTGTATCTGGATATATGTGTGCAAATGCACAATTTACAAATAGGAAGGGAGCGGAGAATGCATCCAATGGATAAAGGAAAAGGGATGAGAAGAAATAAACTATAGAGAAATTTAAATTATTTTACCAATGAAACCTCTGCCCAATCTAATATTTTCTATGTTCACTTACTAAAAATGTATTAAACCTTAGTTTTTAAGCAGAAAGTATGTTGTCTTTTGATAAATGATTTATAAATAAGAAAGTGAGATGAAAATTTTATTGACTGTTTTAAAACGTATTTTTCTCTGTTGTTGGTTCATATGTCTTGTTGGTAATTTGAAATTGTATTCATACATACACAGACTTTGAATATGATATTTTTAAACCTCATAACCTAAAGTAAAAATCTTATTTACATATTTCTCTTTCCAAATAATTACTGACGTGCCTTTTAATAGGAATTTTATGTAAACTGAATTTTCTAAAAATGCATGATTCTCACTAAGTAAAAGATCATAAAGTATAAATGAATGAAAATATTGAACTTATTTGTTATAAGACACGAAATAATAACTTTGCAAAGCTGTGTTACATCTTTGATAATGTAGTTTTGAATACATTATGTGTTATTAAATGAGTCAAATACATGCATAACATATAAAAATTTTTTCTCTACTGTGAGAAGACATGAGCATTACGTTTTCCTTACAAGATTTATTAGTTTTAACATTGTAAGAGAAAAACCTTTTGGCCCTGAATTCTATCATTTGTCAAATTAAGGTAAAAAATTTAACTTGCTGAGAATTTAATACATAGGTTATGAATGATCCTTTAGGGAATTAAGTTCACAATATGAAGTTTAAATATTGATTAAAAGTATTACTACAAATATTTAAAAATAAGAAAAAAATTCAACATATTGTTGTAATATATAAATATAAGACTTCAATAATCTAATTTCATAAAATACCTAACATAAAATTATTTTATAATGCCATTATCTTGTATGAGCTTATAAATGCATAGGATACACATTACATGCTAGAAGTGCAGAAATATTGCAATGAACATGTGAAATTAACTTGACATCTGGGCTAATTGTGTCTCTCTGTAATACATCAAGCAGTATAAAGTTTGGATTTTGACACCTGCCTTCTAATACCCTAATAGAGCTGCCTTTTGTCTTTTTTCTTTCTTTTTTACTTTCTTTCTTCCTCCCTTCCTGTATTTCTTTCCTTCCTTTTTTATATTCTTCCTTTCTTTCATTCCTATATGGTCAACAGCAAAGCATTCTACAAAGCTGACAAAACATATCTGATAAAAAATATCATAAAGCTCCTTTTTGGCAGTTAAACATCTGATGGATCCATAGGTAAATAACTTGTTAGTAAAGTATTTACAAATGAGTCTTTGAAAGGAATAAAATAAAAATGACAAAATGGGTCTATGTTTCTTAGTGTTTTATTTCTTTGAATAGAGACCATAATCACAGCAACTCTTACAGAGAAAATCATTTAATTGTGGGTTGCTTAAAGTATTAAGTTTTATTCCATTGTTCTCACGACAGGGAGCATGGTGGCTTGGAGGCATAAATGGTACTGAACAGGAACATTGGTGCTCTATATTTCGATGAGCCAGCAGGAGGATGTGAACTGGCTACAGCTTCTGTACCTCAAAGTGATGCACCTCCTCAAACAGGGTCATGCCTTCTAATAGTGCCACTCTCTATTGCTCTGTAGTGTCCTTTTTTCCTTTTACATCATTGCAGGTATAAATAAAAAAATAAATACAAATACTTTTCTATAGTTTTTTTTTCTAAAATTGATTAAAAGAACAAAAGATTTTTTAAAATTTTACTTAAAATAATAATAAAAAATCCTCAACATGGAGAAACAGTCTTGGTCAGGGAGTTCTACCCTTAACTATGAATTGCCTTGACCTAGGACAGTCAGTTTTCTTTCTTGGTGTGATGAGTATCAACCACACGTCATGTTAGACTGCAGTCTGTATAGTGCAGACAGACAGATGAGAGAAAAAAAATACATGCATGACAAATACATACATGTTATAGGCTACATAGGGAGGTATGGGGGTAATGTAGAAGAGTTGCTATGGAGGTGAGTATGATAATTTATACTGTATAAAAATCCTTCGAAATTAATAAAAACAGTATTTTTAGAAACTACTTTTAAAATACAGGACACTGTGAAACAATCAAATATTACTTCTAAACCCTTAAGAAATTTTTGGAAATATAATGAATGAATTAGACCCATATCTCAATACTTCAAAATTAAAATTATTGTTTAGAAGTAGTAATTGTCATATGAAGAATAGATAAACTTTTGTGCTGACACAATTTTAAGTACTATTATTGCTGCCTTATATATTAGTTTTATGCTGTTAGGTTTCTCTCATGGGAAGTATAAACACTTGTGGAGAGATCTTTCTGATTATAATATTCTTACTTGAAGATACAGTATGAGTGAATAAGAATTATTTCTATCAATTTTCCACTATGTAGCTTAACAGTTTCACTCTCAAAAAAGAAAATAATCTAGAAAAAATATTTCTTTACATTTTATGCATCCTGGTTGAATCAGCTTAAATGTTTCTTGTAGGATATATAGTAGTTCAATAATACTAAAAATCAAAAGAAATAGAAATGTTAAAAAGGTCAAAACTAACTCCAAAGTACCAGTGGACAGCCATGTCATGTTGCTGCTTTTAGCAGAATTGAAATTTTCTCCATTTAATTTGAAGTTGACTATAAGCTTGCAATAAATTGCCTATTTTATTTTTTTAAATAAAACTAAGTCCATCACTAATGGTTTTGCTGCTTAGTTAAAAAATTGTCTGGGGACATACTTGGGGGGTTTAGTCTCAGCATAAATTATTGGATTAACAAAGGATGGGGTTATTCAGGAAACTGTGTGAAATGATAATAATATACTTGAAAATTTTTAATGATTAAATATTCCCCAAGGAAAACTTCTGCTGAGCAATCATTAAAAGTATTCCCTAATATACATGAATAATTAAAAAATATTTCCTCAAAGAGAGTCAAATATGAGTACTTCTCTTTCTAAAATAGTATGTAATGATACCTGTAAGGGGAATTATAGGTACAATTATAGGTACAGTCAGTTGCATTTCAATCTTCAAAAAATAACATTATTTTCTTTTTCTGAATAAAGTATACTTATATTTATGTTAATTCTAAGCTTGAATGGAGCACTGTATGCCCCAAGTATACTATGGACTACATTAATTCATTTTTGTAACAATTTTGTATTCATAATACAAAAATGGGAAACTGAGGTTCTGTTATATTGTGTGCTTATGTGTTTTGGTAGTCAAGTAGCAGGTGAGAGTAAGTGAATTAATTTACTTCACATTAATAATGTCCTCTTATGCAGAATAGTCTCAAAAAGGCCAAGACATTTTTCCACTTGAGAGAAAAGATAAAATGTTAAAAACCCACAAGATTATGTCTGAGTTTGGCGCTCTGTATAATGACTAATAAAATTGCTTACACTTTAAATTATTCTCTGTCACATTGTTTCCACTTAACCTGAGAAGAACACACTCATTTACATTCCAAGGGCAGGCTGAGATTTGAATTAAACATAAGTGTACACAAGAAAGGCATCCTGTGATGTTTTCCAGGAAGTCAGCTTCTAAGCACTTATTAACTAATATATTTTCTTGGCAGATAAATGGCAAACTGAAATGCACTGTACTGTGGAAAAAGAAATGGAGCTGAGAGCCAAGACATCAACATCCTTGTCTTGGTCACAGCAACAACTTGCATGACCTTGGATGAATCATGATTTCATGTTTCTGAGCTCTATTTTTAAATCTTTCTCAATGGAAACTAAACTTATTAAATTAAAACATTTTTGTCCATCTTCAACATAAAAACATTTTCATGTCATTCATTTCTTTTATCATTTAAGGGATAATGATGAAAGTGGAAAGAGGGGCTTAAAAATAACATCTTGCCAAAGAATGGAAATCATTGTAGGTTTTATTGTTACAGGGACAATGGAAGATTTGCTTCTGTAAGAAATCTCTGTACTCTGCCACTTCTTGGCAGGCCATATGACAAATGCATAAGAATGGTAGTTTCTATAATTATTCTATTAACTATGAGTATTTTGAAATTTTAGTATTTAAACATTGACTGCAAAAGAATATTAACATAATACTGGGCAAGCAGCTATTGAGTAGACCTGTGTGTTAATATAACCAGTAACAATCTGAAGTTCCTGGAATAGGTGAAGCTTGGAAGTGGTCTGATATGGTGCCTATTTATTTATTCCCTAGCTTAATGTGTAGCAAATTTATTGCAATTTAAATTTTAATATGTTTGAAAGGTGATCATTTTGTTTTTACCAGAGCTGCAATGGTCACATTAAACTGTGGTGATATATTGTGTTTTCCTGAATATCAGAGAACAGAGTCAACCACAAATTTATCCCTGAAGGTCAAGGAGTGGTGACCCACACCAGGAAAGTTGAACCAGAAAGTGAGATATTGACCACATTCAGAGAACATAGTTTGATTCCATACAAGTTCCCCAGATGTGAATCCAGAGTCAGTAGTCAATGAGCTTCAGGTCATGTGTCTTTGTGTGTTTCCCGTTATGATCTCAACCCCTTTTCTCATTTAATCCCTCCTCATCTTTTCCACTGTACTGGGAGATCCCATCAGTTCCTAACTGTAGATCTCTGCATCTGATTCCATTGCTTCTGGATGAAGATTCTATGATGAGAATTAATTTGGTTATCAGTTTGAATACAGATAAAAGCCAGTTCAAATGCCCTCTCAGCTATTGCTTGTAGTCTTATATGAGGTCATCTTTTGGATTCCTGAAAATTTTCCTAGCACTTGGTTTCTTCTTAACCATAAAATGGATTTCACTATCAAGATTTATGTTTCTTTGCTCCTGCTCTCTGTCCCTCCCCCAACTCAACCTCCTGTTTTTCATGTTCTCTTCCTATCTCCCCTCACTCTCTCACCCTCATGATCCTAATTTACTAATGAGATCTTATCTATTTCCTCTTTCCAGGGATACATAGATGCCTCTGTTTGGGTCCTTACTGTTACCTAGTTTCCCTGGGGTTGTGGATTATAGCCCAGTAATCCTTTATTTATGTCTAATAACTAATAAGTGAGTACATACCATGCTTAGATTTCTGGTTCTGGGATACTTCATTCAGAATGTTTTTTTAATACATTATCATTAATGTATTAAATAAATACAATTGTCATTTTCACATTTACTGGATTTCTATATTGGATATAATTGAAAATGAGATAATAAATTCCTGTTTATTTTATTTACCTTTTTAGACCTCTTTTTATTGAAAGTAAACTCTTTTCCAATAAAATGTATCTTGTGAACAGTTTTTCTTCCTCTACTTCTGCCATTTTTTTCCTACCTTACCAGTTCTCCCATCTTCATTCCATCTGGTTCTATTCTTTTCTGTCTCTCATTAGAAGACAACAGGCTTCCAAAAGATAAGAACACAATATATCAAAATAGAATACAATTATGTAAAACAAGAAACATCCCATAGAAGTTGGAGAAGAAAAATCTGAGATGGAAAAGTGCCCAAGAGAAGGCACAAAAATCCAGAGGGAGTACTACATAAACAAATATACAGTACACAAGTTATAAAAAGATACAGATCAATGGCTAGGGCATGGTAGTTACCACATGACTGCAAATATTATGTATGTCTGTGTGTGTTATATGAAAAGTTATTTTATAATGCTATAGGTATAAAGATACCAAACGTAGAAAATCAAGAACTGCAATGCTAATTTTTACACACATACAAAATAATAAAACCTTGTAGCCTATGAGGCCAAGAATTAAGATTCATATATGAATCCTTTCAAGATGTCTATTAAAATGCTTCAATATACAATTTTGAGGACATGACATATATATCTCAGTTCCTTGATTTGTGATATAAAAAGACAGAGATAATATTTTCAAAATTCAAATGTTTTAAACTGTCTCAGGGAATATTCACTCATGCTTTTTACAATATTAAAGATAATATGAAATGAATTGAAATATCTTATCAAATGAACAATGCCTGGTATGGTCACTTAACAGATGAGACTTAGCATATATAAATTGAGACTTTTGAAAATTAGTTGCATTGCAATCATGTAACTAACCAAATATATGCAAACAGATAAGCAATAGGCAAAATGTAAAATATATTAAATACATTAAGATTTAATAATATGCAATATTAAAGAGTTAAATTGTAATATTTAAACAGGTGTTTTTAGAAAATCATGAATATATGTGGAATAATTAGAAAAATGGCAAGCCATTCTCTATTTGGCCATCTGTCTTATTTATGGTTTCTATTGTGAACAGGCACCATGATCATGGAAACGGTTATAAAAATATTTAATAAAAGTGCTTCTCATACAGTATAGATTTTTAGTTCATTATCATTATAGAATAGAGTATGGTAGGATGCAGCCAAACTTGACGCTGCAGCTGAGAGTCCTACACTTTGACTGAGAGGCAACAGGATTCCACTGGCTGCCTCACTGAGGAAAGTTTGAGGGAAAAAAAGCCTCAAAGTCAGCCTCAATAGTAACATAATTTCAACAGAAAGTGTTTGCTCCATAGCCTCAAGTCTGGATTAAAGGTGTATGTCATGCAGCCACCTCCTAAGAGACCACATTTCTCCCAATAATACCACACTTCCCAATATTGCCAGGATTAATAGCTTATGGGTATCAAATACTTTCAAACTATCACAGAAAACATATTAAAGCATCCTCAATATTACATTTAGTAAAATTCTATAATGTTTAAAACAAGTAAAACCACAAAATATATGCCATTTGTTTACATACACACACACTCACACAAACAACATATAATTTTAAGAACATACAAATTCTAGAATAATGGAAGGACTCTGAATCAGTATAAATGGTACAAATAAATTATAGAAAAATATTAATGAACTATCATAGTTCTTGACAAAAAATTTATGAAAACCACGAGACTTTTATTTTTAGTTCTAGTTAGGTCCATAAAGCATTCTAGTTTTTTATTTGAAGTCATTCTTCACTGAAAAGTACCATTAAATTTAATTATTTTTTTATCATTAAATATCTTTCATTAAACAAAATAATTAACGTTAGTTGTGTCTAATAATACTCTAAATCCACATCCCCATGTCAGTAATTTCTATGCACCAAATTGTTTC
The DNA here is from genome assembly GCA_004025045.1 of Sigmodon hispidus. NCBI lineage: Eukaryota > Metazoa > Chordata > Mammalia > Rodentia > Cricetidae > Sigmodon > Sigmodon hispidus. The sequence goes on along the minus strand of PVIH01030200.1, from coordinate 3,399 downwards.
ACTGTGGATTGATCTGAGTCAAATTATTCTTCTATATTATGATATATACTAATTATGCTAATTCATGACCATTTTTCTCTTAATAATGATATAATAGTCTAACATATTTTACCAATGTTTAAGTAAAAATTATACAATATGGTGTAATTTGTATTTTGATTTAATTCTATAATTATATACCATACAATGTACACTTGCATTTCTATGAAATGATATGGATTTTTGTTATGAAATTCGTAAAGTCATAAAGTCATGTGTTTTTCAAAGATTTTTATTAAACTAAATGTGTAATACTCCTCATTAAATTGAGTAGTACTAGTAGTTACCAATAATGTGTTATTAATCATGTTTTTATTTAACTTATATATATAACATTTAAAGTCCAGTAATTTTTGCATATACAAATAGCAAAGTAAGACCCTATCCAGAGGTGAGCAGATTCCAGCACAAGAAACCACTCTTCCCAATAGTCCCTCTCCAGGACTGGGCTCAATCCCTAGAGTCTGATCTCTGACTCTCCCTAGCAGACAAGAGCTAGGGTTTGGTTGTGAAGGGCTCCTCCAAAGACACCTAAAAGAGGGGCATTGCACAGCTGGCTCTGCCTATAGGGCAAATTGCATCAGTAGAGAAGGAATGAGGCTTTGAAATTCAAACCCCGTCAAGGAGTGAGCAGATTCCAGTACCTGAACCACCTGTCCAGACAGTCCCTCACTGAGACCAGAGTCAATCCATAGAATCTGACCTTAGCTCTCCCTAGCAGACAAGAACTAAGGTTTATTGTGAGGGACTTTTCCAGTCACACCTGAAAGAGGAGACCTTGCACAGTTGGGTCCCGCCTCCAGTATAAATTGCTTCATCAAAGAAGGACTGAGGATTTAATATTCAGACCCCAGTCCAGAGCAGAGTCAAAGATCGAGCAGACACCTTGTTCAGAGGAGACAGGAGACACACAAGTCCCCTTGCCACAACTGACTAGGAGATGTCTAATTGTGAACAACTCAAGCCATGTGCAGACACCAGTGCAAAAGTACATATAGCAATATAAAGAACAACAAGGCAACACAAGAAGAAACTTGTGGTCCTACAAGACCTGAACAGAGCAATGAAGTGGAAACAGAAGGAAACAACACCAAAAACACCTTTATAAAGATTATTGAAGCCTCCAAAAAATATAAAAAATTCCCATAAAGAAATAGAAGAAAATACAAACAAAAAATTGGAAGAGATATACAAATCCTTGAAAGAAAACCAAGAGAAGGTAAAACAAAAAATGAAAGAGCAATTCCAGGAACTAAAAACTGAAATAGAAGCAATAAAAAAGGCACAAAATGAGGCAAAGGTGGAAATAGAAAATCTGTAGAAAAAAGCTGAAACTACAGATACAAGCATAACCAACAGAATCCAAGAGATGGAAGAGAGATTCCCTGAGTGGAATACTCAGAAGCAGAAATAGATACATCCATCAAAGAAAATATAAATTCAAAAATGCCATCAATGTAGCAGGATAAAAATTAACTCAAAGAAATCAGTAGACTTCCTATACATTAAAGATAAAAGGGCTGAAAATGAAATAAAGGAAATATCACCCTTTATAATCAATGTAAATAGCATTAAATGCCTTGGAGTAACTATAACAAAAGAAATAACAGAACTATTTTACAAAAAATTTAAATAACTGAAGAAAGAAATTGAAGAGGATATCAGAAAATGGAAAGATCTCTCATGTTCCAGAATAGGTAGAATAAAAATAGTAAAAATGTCAATTCTACCAAAAGCGATCTACAGATTCAATGCACTTTCCATCAAAATCCCAACACATGATTTTATGGACCATAAAAGAACAATACTCAACTTCATTTGGAATAACAGGAAAGCTAGGAGTGCCAAAACAATTTTATTCAACAAAAGAATGTCAGGAGGCATCACCATCCCCTATATCAAGTTATACTATAGAGTTATCATATTAAATATGGCCTGGTACTGGCATAAAAACAGACTTGTGGATCAAAGGAATCAAACTGAAGACACAGACATTAAAACACATACCTATGAACACCTGATTTTTGACAAAAAGTTCAAAAATATTCAATGGAAAAAGATAGTATCTTCAACAAATTGTGTTGGCATAACTGTATGGCAGTATGTAGAAAAAATGCAAATAGAACCAAACCTATCATTCAGCATAAAATCAAATCTAAGTGGATCGAAGACCTCAACAGCAAACCATTCATGAATAACTTGATAGAAAAGAAGGTTGGTAATACTCTCCAAAGCATTGGCACAGGTGACCACTTCCTAAATATAATACCAGCAGTCCATATACTAAGAACAACAACCAATAAGTGGCATCTCCTGAAACTGAGAAGTTTCTGTAAGGCAAAGGACACAGTTATTAAAACAAAAGGACAGCCTACAGAAAGTAAAAAAAAATATTTTCACCAACCCTACAAGTCACATAGGACTGATTTTTAAAATAGATGGAGAACTCAAGTAAATAGAGCCCAAAACCCTTAATAGCCCAATCAAAAAATAGAGTTCAGAACTTAAAAAATTATTCTCAACAGAAGATTTACAAATGGCTGAAAGACACTTGAAAAAAATGTTCAGTATCTTTAGCCATCAGTGAAGGGCAAGTCAAAACAACTGTGAGATACCACCTTACACTTCTCAGAATGGCTAAGATCAAAAACACAAATGACAGCCTATGCTGGAGAGGATGCTCAGGAACAAGAACACTTCTCCATCGTTGATAGGAGTTTAAACTTGTTCAGTCACCCTGTAATGCCGTATAGAGGTTTCTCAGAATACTGGGAATCACTCTCCCCAAGGATTCAGCAATACCAAAATTTAGCCTATACCCTAAGACACACGTTCACATTCCTCCCCAAAAGCATTAGCTGAACTATGTTCATAGCAGCGTTACTTGTAATTGCAAAAACCTGAAAACAATGTAGATGTCTCTCAACTGAGGAATGCATTAACAAATTTGGTATATCTAGACAATGGAGTACTACTCAGCAGTAAAAAAAAATATGATATACTAAAATTTGCAGGCAAATTGATGCATTTGGAGAATGTTCTCCTGATTGAGGTCTCACAAATCCAGAAGGATAAGCAGGGGATGTTCTCACTCATTTGTGGACTTTAACCAAAAACATTCTTTTTCATTGAAAGATGATGGGTGAATAAAGTGATTTAAAACACACACACACACACACACACACACACACACACACACACACACACACACACACACCAAAACAAAACTTCTGTTTTGACTGTAGAAGGATTGCTTAGTAGAATTTGTGGTAGCCAAAGTGCATCTGTGGGCATTAGGTGTGACCTACTGTGCTTTCTTTATCTGTAGCTAAGCCTAATCTGGTTAGAGAAGCCTTCTAT
>PVIH01030199.1:0-12495 GCA_004025045.1 Sigmodon hispidus | reverse complement strand
TAGCTTTTTTGTCTTTATGGCTATTGATCACTACCTGCATAGGTCTCCAAACTACAGCCACGGGTATACTCAATCAGAATGATGATATCCTATCTTTTTGTAATATCTTCTCTTAAGTATGTATCAGTGCATTTTGAAAATGCTTTTATTATAACTATCTTGTAAAACAAAACACAAAACTTCAGTGTTTTCCAGGTAATGGTCATTCAATTTTGGATTCAGAATAAATCACCTTTTATTCCTGTTATGGTGAGAACTGCGTTTACATAAACAATGTCGAGTTGAACACTTTTCTTTGTATTCCAGTCTTTGTTCTACTACTATAACTCTTTTTATGAATTTCATTTTTTTAACCATAAATATTTCATTTATTACTTGGAAATTTCACATTATGCACCTCATTCCCAATCATTTCTGTGTCTTTGCTTCTGCACTTCAATCTCATTTCAACATCTCTGAGACAAAGGCTCAAAAATAAATAGTAAAATTAATTTAAAATAAAAATACAGATTTTTAATAAAGTAATATTAAAAAAGTTAAAAAATAACAACAAAACATGTTACTTCTTCATTGTTACTGCCTCTCTATTGTTTCTTCTATAGTAGGATTATGGTATGGTATAAATATTTGTTCCTCCAACTGGTTTAATAAAATGTTGATTGGCAAGAGACAGACAGAATGCTTGGGAGGGACTGCCAGACTCAGAAAACTCTGGGAACATCTCAGAGCAGATATGAGACACAGAGATGCAACATAGCTGCCAGGAAATGCAGAGAAATGAGGTTGAAATGCTGCTGAGAAAAGGTATCAAGTCACATGGCTGAACAAGGATTATGGGTTGAGTTAAGATAAAGAAGTTATCAAGTTATATGCCTGGGCCCTAGTTCAATCAGTGTAAAATTACTGTAAGTATCTGTGTGTTTCCGGGGGACTGCCAGACTGCTAGAATGCTGATCAAACCTCTAGATACGTTTTACAATATTCTTCATTCATCTTAGTGACATTGGAAACTGCTGTGTATTATGAGGTATGTGCTTTTGTTCAAACAGCTTCACTTACAAATATTTATTATGTAATGTGTTAAGTCTAAGACCTCTGGTATACCATCAATACCATATCTTCACTGAAATTCTTCTCAGATATCCTGCTATTGCCAAGAGTAATGGAAATCCTTTGACTATTGTTCCAAAAAACCTGTCCCTTCATGTTCTGCTTCAGGTCATAGATGAGGCAGATATTGAAGACTGGCAATTGAAAGCCCTGGAAACGTGCATGAGGGATGGCCAATCTTGTCAGTTTAGACCTTTGAGTTACTTCTTCAAATACGGGGCAGATATAGCTCTTCCACTTCCCGTGGTGAAGGTCTGGCTCAGCCCTCTGATGAAAGTTTATGGCTTACCCAAGGCCAATTAAGGGTAAGGCCGTCTTGACATGGTTCTCAAACTTCCACTCGTGGTTTACAGATGCCTTTGTGGAAACACAGGCAACAAAGAAAAATACATACACCGGCTGTAGCAAAAACATAGCCATAGACATGGCCAGCAGAATCAGCTTGGGCCTAGATGTCGCTATGGTCCCTGGTGGCAGCAAAGGCCATTACATCTATATGGTTGTTTAGCAGTATAACACTCACCAACAAGGCCACATGTGGTGTCCCAGAACCCTGGCATTCTCACAGTCATTGAGAGGAACTGCAGATATAGACATCACCACTGGCTTTGCCTGCAGCAGTGTCCCTAGCAGCAGCCCAGGCCTAGATATCAACCTGGCTATTGATGGCTAGTAGCCTCCATATTCAGCTTGTTTAGAATGGCACTGGCACTGTAAAATCTTGCTCTGCCCACATTACATGAACCATTATACCTCTATCTCTTTCTCATTCCCTAACATATATTTGTTTACCATAATAATGCCTAAAAAGTGTCATGTCTGTAGTAGGTAGCAATTTTCTCTACCTGCCCAGAACATGGGGTTCCAGACAGCCATGTAGATGTTCTTCTTTTGCCAAATACTAATTATAAGTTTTATTATAAAGTAGGTACTATGTTCTAACCACACTTTCCCCTTCCTCAACTCCTCCTAGATCTCCAAAACTCTCCAATCACCAATTTCCATGTTCTTTCTTACTGTCTTTAGAAAGCAAAACAAACAAACAAAAAACAAAAAAGCAAGCAAATAAGAATCCAATCCAAACAACAAACAAAACAAAAAACTAATTCTCTTTTATTCTGTCTCATGCACAAGCCATGTACACACGCATTCGCACACACACACACACACACACATCATCATCATCATCCTCATCCTCAACAACAAAAATTTTGTATTAACTAAAACATACAAGCCATTAGCAAATATCTAGACAAATACTATTATATTTGGTTTTTGGGGGGTCATCTACTCCTGAGCATTAAGGACTATCCTAATATGGTTAATAAACTTAGGAAGAAACCATTTGTGAATATTTATTTTTCCTGGCAAGTGGATGTCAACTGTGGATAAATCCTTGGTTAGGTTTGAGACCCCAAATCCATTTTCTTTTCTAAGTTCTAGAATCCTATCTGTTTTGAACCTGTAAAAGGACTTCATATCCTTTTACCATCTTAGACACCTGTACCTTAAAGTCATTCATATCCTCTGAGTCTTACAAGCTTTCTTCCTCTTCTTCTGTATAGCTTTTTGAGCACTGAGATAAGAGTTTAATCAATATATTCCAATATTTTAAAGTCTCATGTTCTCTGCACTTTGTCCTGGTGTGGTTCTCTATGTTATTATTTATCTTAGGAAGAGGAAGCTTCTCTGATAATAGCTATGAAAGACTGGTTTCTGGGTATAAGGTGATGCAATTTTCTTGCTATAGCAGAACAATAGTGCTTATATTTAAGTAGTCTTGTAACATATCTAGTTGTCTCTTTTTTTCTAACTGAACACTATTAAGTTTAGCTTTCATCTCAGGTTATGGATTTAAAGCCGATTAAAGATTCTTTGGTCATGCCAAAAACATCTACAACAATTTTACCATCTTGCAGTCAGGTCATCATAGTAGATTTAAGGGTTTGTAGCTGGATCCATAATCACCTTGCTCCTTTATTACTATGCAGAGTACCTTCTAGTATTATGTATACTAGTCAGACACAAGTACAGGCTTTGTTTAGGCATCAGTGTGACTTCTAGCATTCAATAAAATGTACCATCTTCAGCAATGAAACCTTGTCACCATTTGTGGGGAGTAAGCTATTGCTTTGGTAATAGCCTAAGATGCTTGGCTTTTTCTTTGTGCTCAATGTACTTCATGTATTTGCAAAGCTCTTTTTTTGTTTCTCATTATAATAAATTTGTTCTATTTATTCTGAATCTCTTTATCAGGAACTTACACACAGATAGCCACTAATTTTTCCATATACTGGGAAGTCCTCAAGTAAATCCTCTTTGACACTGAGACTAATGTCAATAAAGCACTTATTGTTAGATTCATTTCCAAATAAAATTGTTATTTTTTTATGTAATATTATAGGTACCAAACATGAGTAAACTCTACATCACTACTTAGCTCTATTATCTTGAGGTCTCTTGACCTTTCTCACTATTGTTATCTTTACTTACAAAATGCTCATTATAATACGCAATAATTATAAACAACCTCACCAAGTATTTATAGAATTGTTATAATATGATTTTGATGAGGACTACTTATTTTAACATCTTACATATTTTAATTGGGAACAACTCTATGTAAATCATGTAAAAGTATTGAATCCGTTAGGACAAGTACATTATATGTTTCATCTAACTAGCACAAAAAAACTTTAAAAATATTATTTTCTAATCTTTATTACTTATTTATTCCACAGTAATCTTTGCCATTAACTATGGCCAGCTTAGCAGTCTACATCTACTTATTATGGGAAATAATAATGAGACTGAAAACAAATAATGAATAAAAAGTATAAAACTACTGAATTTCATAAAATTCAAAACAAATAAATGATGACCCAAAGCCAATCTTCAATGTTTTATTGAGTATTCTAGAATTAAGGGTGGTGGAATGTTAAAGTGATTAATTCCAGAGGATTCTAATATTAATGGATGATTTACTTTCACCTCTTCCTAAGATCTGGTTATTCTGCTGCTTCTAGAAAGGTTTAGAAACTCTGTTGTACCAGTGAATAGTCTACAAGAAGCAGCGCTTTCTGGAGAATTATTATTCAATGTTCTAGACATTTCTCATTATGCTAATTATTAGATAGTTTTTAAAAGGAAAGAAGTCACTTAAATCACTGAGTATTACAGGATTCATAAATCTGAGTAAGAAAAATTTTTCAATGGTAGTAGATGAGAATCAGTTATTTATATTAGCTGTGACACACACAAAAGAAAGGCATGGAAGATTTGCCACATACACTGTAGAAAAATATGAACACTTCAGATCATGAGAGGTCTTCATGTGGAGAAAAAGGGAAAGCATGACCATGTCCTTGTAAACTAATATTAAGGCACAAATTACTATGTACCTCATGAGGTGAAGGAAAAAACGAAATTTATCTGTTGCCACCCCACCCCCACCCTATTTGGAGAGCCAATAAAGTAGTTCATTTCTGGGAGAATTTAATTCTCTTTCTCTAAGTAGAATTAATTTTCTATAGTTCTTTGTCTACCAGTGAAAAACCCATAAAAATTTCTGTTTTCCAGATTAACATGTTCTTTGATATGCTGTTATTGCAGCCCTGTTTGTGTTGCAATTTTTAAAACAGAATGTTTTCACAGGGGACTCTATTATTCTGGATTTTATAACTTTTTCATACTCCTGGTCATTGTTATTTTTGAGCCACAGGGGCAGATGTATCTGTTGAGCCTGAGATCCAATTGTCTGTTGAACTCTGCTTTGCATTTAGTTATAGTTTTCTGTATTAGTCTCCATTATTAGGATGTACTAGTTACCTGAGGATTTCTGTGGAGAGTTGTCAGATTGAGATTAGAGAACTGATCTCTCATTTACTTACACCCTGCATTATACAAGACAATCATAGAAGCAGAGCTCCCTTTCTCCACATTGTAGAGAAAGAGATACTACCTTGCTTGAGATGTCCTCTGACCTCCACATACATACTGTAGCACATGTAGGTAGACAATCTGACACAAACACAAATGTGCATTCATATGTAAGTATATACATGTGCAGGCACAGGAACAGATGCACACATACACAAACTTAAAATAAATCAGGTTGTCAAATATTGTTTTTCTATATTTGTATATAATCCAGAATCATTTATATAATCTTTTTGCCATGTCCACAAAGCAACTGAGTTCAGGATCTGGCGAGGGAAATCAGGGTTAAGAGACCACACTTGAATTGTCCTGAGAAGCAGGGAACTGACTTTATTCACACTCAAGCAGCTTATATACCCCAAACCATCAGGAACTACCAAGGTATAAACAAGGGGTCAAGGAATGGTTAGCCTGTACCAGGAATTTCAATGTCAGTGTCAAACCACAGAATACTAAGACTGCCCTGGTTAAATTGATCAGCAGATCTGGCCCTTGCAGAAGGAAATACGCAGGCAGAGGAGGTGGGGTCTGTGTTTCAAGGAGTCAAAGCTGATTCTAATATCTTTTAAAAAGTTTTATACACACACACACACACACACACACACACACACACACACACTAACCAGGTTTGTGTGAGGTTATATTCTGAGCTTCAAGACTTTCTAGATTATTGAGTTATTATGTTATTGCAGGGAATCTGAACTGAAGTTCTCACACTTTCCAGACAAGTGAATTATGACCCGAGTCTTTTCCTCAGCCCAACTTCTATTTTTTTAAAATATTACATTCTTAAACTGTTTTATTCTTTGGAAATAAGACATAAATAAATAATGTTGGCCACTGGGAATAGCTTTTATTTTCAAAGTGTTTATGCCACAAAATGTTCAATTAAAGGTATTTCTATAAAAGTAATTTTTTCTTTCTTCTCCAAGTTATAAAAATTAAAGAATAAAATACTAATGTCAGAAAAAATGTATGTTTTTTAATATGGAATTATTTCTAATAGGCAATTTGATCAAGATTTCCTATCTTTTCTTCTATGAGAGCATAAAAATTAAGTCAAATAATTTTATAAGTAGTTGTAGGGATATTAAATCCTATTTGGTATAAATCATTGCACATTAGTGACTAATATTCAGTAATATCTTCCCCCATGTCATATTTGGAGCAGAACTGATTTAAGTGAATATAAATAATGAAGTATGTGCAGTAATTACTGAACTTATTAAAAACATATTTCCAGAGTAAGAGAATTATTTACGACATTATTTCAAATTCTTGACAGTCTCATATCCAGGGAGAAGAAGTGGGGAATCAGTAGTTCCTTCTCTACAAAATGAATTAATTTTGAGAGAAAGGGCTAATTTTATGGTTACCAATTTTGTGGAGCCACAAGTATTTTGTTTCAGTTAGAAACCCTGGCTACACTGAATTTTTTTTCTTCTAACAGTGAAGTTCCAAATTTCTAAGCTTCATCATTATTTATCAGTATGTCACATCCTTTCACTTTCTGTCTTTCTCAATTTTAGTTTCTTATTTCCAATTCTTGTTACTCTTAATTATTTCTCCTATACAAATTGTCTTCTGCTCTCAATCATATTTTCTGAGCTCATAAAAAGATTTATTTCAATAATTTTGTAAATACCTTTCTTCTCACATCATCAGTCACTAGTGAAGGGCAATAAGATGTCAAAAGTTTGAGAATAGACAGAAATGCGGTGGATACTTGCAGCAGCAGGGGGTAGGTTGTACTAAATGTCACACTCATTTTTTTTCTTGAGGAAAAACCACTGATTAGATTTAAAATGTTTAATTATTTTAAATCAAGAATGGATTTTAGACAAATGATTGTATCAAGTCAAGCTTAGAGAAACAGTGATTTTAATGAGATTACTATTTTCAGTGATTCTCAATCTTTCTTTTTTTCTCTCTCTATTTAGTTCTTCTTTTTTCTTCTATTTTATTATTATTACTATTATTATTATAAAGAACAAAGAAGTCACACTTTTTATCCTTGCATATCCTTATTCAAGGTCCCTTCCCCCTCCCATCAGGTCATTCTCTCATCTCCATAACTCCCCACCCCCTCCCTGGGCAGGCAGCAGGCAGTCCCGTGGTCCCAATGACCCAATATTTCTTAGTTTAGTCTCCACTCCTGACAGATCCAGTTTTCTCCCCACTCCCTCAAGAGTGAGTGAGGTGTTCCTCTAGGGGGAGTGGGATCCAAGGATTCAGTTCAAGGTGTTTCTGATCCCAAGCTGTTCAGTGGTTGTGGTTTGCAGCTTGGGCATGCTTTGTTTGACTCTCAACCTTTCCAATGCTTTGATGCGTTAATGCAATTCCTCAAGTTTTGGTTACTTCTAACCATAAAATTATTTTTCTTGCAACTTCATAATGGTAATTTCCTACCCTTTTGAATCATAATAAAAATATCACATATGCATAATATCTAATAGGCAAACCAAGGGGTCTTCAGAACTGATGAATTAAAGCTCTATGAGTGAATAGTTATGCATGGAATCACAGATAACTTAAATACAGAACTGAAAAGCAATTCTTTAATGATTAATTTTATTACTATATAGAATACAAGAAATATGGTAAATAAAAGAATTGTTACTAGAGAAACTACATAACTAAATTTGGAAACAACTCTAACAAAGTCAATGCTGAAGAGCTCTCCCCACTCATATGAGTGATGGCTGATGAAACCTGGATTCCTGGAGCTCCCTGTACAATTTATTATTAGTCTATTTGAGGACACTCCTCTCCCTTATTGTCCTTACTCTTTATGTAAGTTTGTTGAAAGGAATTGTGAATTGATGAGTTTCAGGAGCATTCTGTGACTCTTCTACTCAAGAAAAGAACGTTTTGCTTCACAGCAAGTACTTAGTAACTGGCCTCAATTTTCACTAGGAAGTTGGTATGATATCCAGAAAAATAAGTGCTACTTAGCCATCAGAAACAAGCAATAATAGGTTAAAAGAAAACAAAAGTTCTCCAGTTTATAGACATATCTGCTAGTCTTCAAAGCAATTGCCACCTCTGAGTTCTGATGTGAAGTCACATTTAAAAGAAAATTTTCGGGGACTGGGTGCTGTCTGATGAGTGAGTCTCGGTGCACTCTGTAACAGGTTCAGATAAAGTCTGCCTGTCAACATACCCACAGCTGCTGCTGAGGGAATTTGCACAGCTACTCACCTCCACCTCCAATTGAGCAAACAAATAACAACTGAGGTCCCTGAAGGACAGACTCAGACCCCGCCCAGAGAGGTGACAGGAGGCACACAATGACCAGGAGCCACCTAATCGTGAACCACTGAAGGCATGTACAAATGTCAATGCAAAAACTTACACAATAATACAAAAAACAACAAGATAACTCCAGAAGAAAGTGGCGATCTTACAAACACAAGACCTGAAAAGACCAATGAAGAGGAAACAGAAGGAAACAACATCAAAAATTCCTTTTTGATGATCATAGAAGCTGTCAAAGAAGATATGAAAAATAGCCTTAAAGAAAGAGAAGAAAATACAAACAAAAAATTGGAAGAGATGAACAAATCTATGAAAGAAACATGCCAGGAAATAAAAGCTGAAATGGAAGCAATAAAAAAGTCACAAAATGAAGCAAAGATGGAAATAGAAAATCTGAAGAAAAGAGCTGGAACCACAGATACAAGCATAACAAACAGAGTTCAAGAGATAGTAGATAGAATCTCTGAAGTGGAAGATTCAGTAGCTCAAATAGATATATCAGTCAAAGAAAACAGTAAAACTAAAAAAGGCATAACTCAAAATGTTCAGGAAATCTGGGACACCATGAAAAGACCTAATTTGAGAATAATAGGAATAGAAGAAGGAGAAGAATATCAGCTCAAAGGCACAGATAATGTTTTCAATAAAATCATAGAAGAAAACTTCCCTAACATGAAGAAGGAAATGCCTATAAAGATACAAGAAGCTTACAGAACACCAAATAGATATGACCCCCCAAAAAAGTCAGTGTGTCACATTATAATCAAGCCACAAAACATCCAGAACAAAGAAAAAATTTTAAGAGCTACAAAAGAAAAGGGCTAATTCACATATAAAGGCAGAATAAGGCCTGACTATTCAGCGGAAACAATGAAAGATAGAAGGGCTTGGTCAGAAGTTATACAGATGCTAAAAGAGCATGGCTGCCAAACTAGAATACTATACCCTACAAAATTATCAATCACCATAGATGGAGTAAACAAGGTATTTCAGGACAAAGTCAGACTGAAAGAATATCTATCTACCAATCCAGCACTACAGAGAGTATTAGAGGGAAAACTCCAACATAAGGACCACAGATACACCCACGAAATCACAAAAAAAAATCAATAACTACACAGAAGAATGCCCTTCTTCTATTTCAGAAGAGAAATACAAACAAGTTACCACCAAAAATGGCAGGAAATATGAATCAATGGTCACTAATTTCCCTTAGTATCAATGGTCTCAACTCTCCTATAAAACGACACACTATAACAAGATGGATACAACAACAGAAGCCACCCTTCTGTTGCCTACAAGGAACACACCTCAACCACAAAGACAGACACAGTCTTAGAATAAAGGGTTGGGAAAAGATTGTCCAGTCAAATGGTAATAAGAAACAAGCGGGGGTTGCAACCCCAATATGTAACAAAGTAGACTTTAAGCTAAAAACAATTAAAAGGGACCAAGATGGTCACTACTTCTTCATCACAGGAAAAATTGGTCAAGAGGAGATGTCAATCTTAAATATTTATGCCCTTAATATAAGGGCATCTACTTATGTAAAAGAAACACTGCTAAAGCTTGAATCCCACATCAGTTCTTATACCCTAATAGTGGGAGACGTCAATATCCCACTTTCAACCCTGGATTAATCAACTGGACAGAGTCTCAACAGAGAAATAAGGAATCTAAAAGAGGTTATGATGCAAATGGATTTAATAGATATCTACAGAAGCTTCCACCCAAACGCAAAGGAATATACATATTTCTCAGATCCTCATGGAACTTTCTCCAAAATTGACCACATAATTGGTCATAAACCAAATATCAGCAGATACAAAAAAATGGAAATAATCCCTTGTAATATAACAGACCACCAGAGCCTAAAGTTAGAGTTCAACAACATCAAAACCCAAAGAAAGCCTAACAAGTCATGGAAACTAAACATCACTCAGCGGAACCATCTCTGGGTTAAGGAAGAAATTAAGAAATAAATCAAAGTCTTCCTAGAATTTATGGAAAATAAATCCAGAAGGTATCCAAACTTGAGGGACACAAAGAAAGCAGTCTGAAGAGGAAAATTCATAGCGCTAGATGCCTATATAAAAAAACTAGAAAAATCCCACACTAGATACATAACAGGTCAGCTGAAAGCCTTGGAACAATTAGAAGCGAACTCACCTAGAAGGAGTAGACAGCAGGAAATAATAAAACTTAGAGCTGAAATCAATACATTTGAAACAAAAAGAACAATACAAAGAATCAACAAATCTAAGAGTTGGTTCTTTGAGATAGTTAACAAGATAGATAAGCCCTTAGCCAAACTAATCAAAAAACAGAGAGAGAGTGTTCAAATCAACAAAATCAGAAATGAAAAGGGGGACATAACAACAGACCCCTAGGAAATACAGAGAATTATCATATTATATTTTAGAAATCTGTATTCCACAAAAATGGAAAACCTAGAAGAAATGGACAGCTTTCTGGACAGGTACCATCTACCAAAATCAAATGAAGATCAGATTAATTACCTAAACAGGCCTATAACCCTTAAGGAAATTGAAGCTGTCATTAAAACCTCCCCAAAAATAAAAGCCCTGGCCCAGATGATTTTAGTGCTGAATTCTACCAGACATTCAAAGAAGAATTACTACCGTTACTCCTGAAACTATTTCACACAGTAGAAACTGAAGGAATATTGCCAAATTCCTTGTATGAGGCCACTGAAAGACACACCAAAGAAGGAGAATTACAGACCAATTTCCCTCATGAATATTGATGCCAAAATTCTCAACAAAATTTTGGCAAACCATATACAACAATGTATAAAAGATATCATCCACCACGAAAAAGTAGGCTTCATCCCCAAAATGCAGGGCTGGTTTAACATATGAAAAACTGTAAATTTTATACGTCATATATACAAACTAAAGGAACAAAACCATATGATTATATCCTTAGATGCGGGAAAAGCCTTTGACAAAATCAAACACTCCTTTATGATTAAAGCCCTGGAAAGATCAGGAATACAGGGACAATACCTGAATATAAAAAAAGGCGATTTAGAAGAAGCCAACAGCCAGTATCAAACTTAATGGAGAAAAGCTCAAAGCAATTCCACTAAAGTCAGGAACTACAGAAGGATGTCCTCTCTCACCTTATCTATTCAATACAGTTCTCAAAGTTTTAGCTAAAGCAATAAGGGAACGAAAAGAGATTAAGGGCATACAAATTAGAAAAGAAGAAGTGAAACTATCTCTATTTGCATATGATATGATTGTATAGATAAGTGACCCACAAAATTCTTCCAAGGAACTGCTACAGCTGATAAAAACCTTCAGCAATGTAGCAGGATACAAGTTTAACTCAAAGAAATCATTAGCCCTTCAATATGCTAAAGAGAGAAGAGCGGAAAGAGAAATATGGGAAACATTACCCTTCATAATAGCTGCAACTAGTATTAAATACCTTGTAGTAACTATAACTAAAGAAATAACAGACCTATTTGACAAAAATTTTAAATCACTGAAGAAAGAAATTGAAGAGGATATCAGAAAATGGAAAACATTCCCATGTTATTTGATTGGTAGGATCCACATAGTAAAAATGGCAAGTGTACCAAAGACAATCTACAGATTCAATGCATTGCCCATCAAAATCCCAACACAATATTTCTTAGACCTTGAAAGAACAATACCCCCACTTCCGGGACCCAGCGCTGGCTGCAGAATCCCAGCGCTCTCTGGGGCAGGGGCAGGTGGACGCTGTCCCTGACCACTTCCACAGCTCCTGCTGAGGGAAACCCCACCACGACCTCGAACTGAGCGAACCAACTGCTGGGGTCTCCGAGGGGCGGATTCAGACCCCGCCCAGAGGTCAGGAGGGGGCTAGAGGCCTCAGTGCCTTTATCCCAGCCTGGGAGGGAGAGTTCAGCTCCCATTGTTGCTGGTTCCACTTCCGGGACCCAGCGCTGGCTGCAGAATCCCAGCGCTCTCTGGGGAAGGGGCAGGTGGACGCTGTCCCTGACCACTTCCACGGCTCCTGCTGAGGGAAACCCCGCCACAACCTCGAACTGAGAAAAGCAACTGCTGGGGTCTCCGAGGGGCGGATTCGGACCCCGCCCAGAGGTCAGGAGGGGGCTAGAGGCCTCAGTGCCTTTATCCCAGCCTGGGAGGGAGAGTTCAGCTCCCATTGTTGCTG
>PVIH01030198.1:0-12497 GCA_004025045.1 Sigmodon hispidus | reverse complement strand
ACCATAGGACTGTATGCTCCCTGCCCAGGGAGGGGATGGGGAGTTGCAGAGGAAAAAAAAAAAAGTGACCAGATGTGTTGGGAGGGGGAAGAGACCTTGAATAAGGATATACAGGGATGGAAAAAAAAAATTCAGAGGGAAAGATGAACACAAAGAAAATATAGGTGTAGCAATCTTATTTGTATGTCTACCCTTGATAGGCCATGCTTGTCATTCTTGTCCTCTGTATGGTTATTGTTGACTCTTCCACATTTTAAATTCTTTTTACTGTGTTTTTTTTTTTGATAAATACAAAATAAAGGAAAAAAAAAAGAAAATTTAGAAAAAATCATTCACTTTAACTTTACATGAACTATTTCCTTTTCCAAACTTTCCTAAACTATGTCAATGCCTCTTCCACTCCAGAAGAAGGCTATCCAAAAGGGTACATTAACAAAAATGATATGTGGGAAATATCTTTAATTACTGAATCAAAATGAGAACTCTGATATTATATAATTTTATATTAACTTAAATATAATAGATATTTTTAAATTTAAAATTGAGTGCCATAGAGTTTTACATCAAAACTTTGCCCTAATAAAAACTGATAAATAATCATTTTTTTAGGTAAATAAGGCATGATCAATATTTATTCTTTTTTTTTCTTTATTTTGTATTTGTCAAAGAAAAACAGTGAGGGGAATTTTAAAAATGCCGAAGAGTTAACAATAACTATACAGAGGATAATAATCATAAGCATGGCTTATTGTTGAATACAATATTGTTAAATAGCTAACTTTTAGAATTTTGAAATAAAAATTTTTAGAAGAAAAAAAAAAAGACACAACAAAGGAGAACTGCAGACCATTTTCTGTCATGAATATTGATGCTAAAATTCTCAATAAAATTTTGGCAAACCATATACAACAATAAGTAAAAATTATCATCCACCATGACCAAGTAAGCTTCATCCCTGAAATGCAAGTATGGTTCAACATATGAAAAACTGTAAATGTCATCCATCATATAAACAAACTGAAGGAAAAAAACCACATGATCATGTCCTTGCATGCTGAAAAAGCCTTTGACAAAATCCAGCAATCCTTTATAATAAAAACCCTGGAGAGATCAAGGAATACAGGGAAAATATCTAAATATAATAAAGGTGATTTACAAGAAGCTGACAGCCAACATCAAACTTAATGGAGAAAAACTCAAAGCATTCCAACTAAAATCAGGAACTAGACAAGGATGTCCTCTCTCCCCTTATCTATTCAATATAGTTCTGGAAGTTTTAGCTAAAGCAATAAGAGAAAGAAAGGAGATTAAGGGAATACAAATTGGAAAAGAAGAAGTGACACTATCTCTATTTGCAGATGATATGATTCTTTACATACATTTTGTGGGACTGTTCTATGTAAATAAAAAAGCTGTTTTGGCCTATGAGGAGCACTGCAGAAGTGGGGGGAGAAGCAGAGGCGAAACAGGTAGAAAGAGGGTGAAGTTAGTCTCCATCCAACCTCTGAGGAAGAATCATATACAAAATCCAAATGAGCAATGGACTGGGCCACATGACAGACAGAATACAAGAAATGGGTTGAATCAAGATAAAAGAGCTAGCTAGTAATGTGTTTGAGACATAAGCCAAACAGTATAAAATTAATCATCTACAACACATAAGGAATCCACAAAATTCTACCTGGGAACTTCTGTAGAAGATAAACACTTTCAGCAATTTAGCAGGACACAATATTAACTCAAAGAAATCAGTAGCCCTCCTATACTCTAAAGATAAAAGGGTAGATAAAGAAATAAGGGACACAACACCCTTTATTATAGCTGCAAATAGTATTAAATACCTTGGAGTAACTATAACCAAAGAAGTAACAGATCTATTTGACAAAAACTTTAAATCACTGAAGAAAGAAATTAAAGAGGATATCAAAAAATGGAAAGATCTCCCATGTTCTGGTATAGGTAGGATCAACATAGTAAAAATGGCAGTTCTTTCAAAAGCAATCTAGAGATTCAATGCACTGCCCATCAAAATCACAACACAATATATTTTGGACCTTTAAAGAATAATACTCAAGTTTATTTAGAATAACAAAAAAGCCAGGATTGCCAAAACAATTTTGCTCAAAAAAAAAAAAAAAAAAACCTCAGGAGGCATCACCAGCTCTGACTTCAAGTAATACTATAGAGCTCCAGTAATAAAAAAACAGCCTGGTACTGGCATAAAAACAGACTTGTGGACAAATGGAATCGAATTGAAGTTCCCAACATAAGCCCCCAAACCTATGAATACCTGATCTTTGACAAAGTGGCCAAACATATTCAATGGAAAAAAGATAGTGTCTTTAACAAATGGTGTTGGCATAGTTGAATGGCAGTGTGTAGAAAAATGCAACTAGATTCAAGCCTGTGAACCTGCACAAAACTCAAATCAAAGGGGATCAAAGACCTCAACATAAACCCAGCCACACTGAACTTGATAGAAATGAAAGTGGGAAATACCCTCCAATGAATTAGCACAGGTGACATCTTCCTGAATATAACACCAGTGGTACAGATGCTAAGAATAATAATCAATAAGTGGAACTTCCTGAAACTGAAAAGCTTCTGTAAAGCCAAGGACACAGCCAATAGGACAAAAAGACAGCCTACAGAATGGGAAAAGATTTTCACCAACCCTACAAGTGATAGAGGACTGATCTCTAAAATATATAAAGAACTCAAGAAACTAGAGCCCAAAATCTTGAACAACCCAATCAAAAAATGGAGTTCAGAATTAAAAAGGGAATTCTCAGCAGAAGAATTACAAATGGTTGAATGGCACCTGAGAAAGTGCTCAATTTCTTTAGCTATCAGAGAAATGCAAATCAAAACAACTTTGAGATACCACCACACACCTGTCAGATTGGCTAAGATAAAAGATACAGATTACAGCCTATTCTGAAGAGGTTGCAGAGCAAGGGGAACACTCTTCCATTGTTGGTGTGAGTGTAAGCTTGTTCAGACACTCTGGAATGCAGTATGGCAGTTTCTCAGAGAACTGGGAATCCATCTCCCCAAAGATCCAGCAATACCACTTCTGGTTGTATATCCTAAAGAAGCACATTTGCACTACAAAGGCATTAGCTCAACTATGTTCATAGCAGCATTATTCAAAATAGCAAGAACCTGGAAACAATCTAGATGCCCTTCAACTGAAGAATGGATTAACAAAACTTGGAACGTCTACACAATGGAGTACTACTCAGCAGTAAAAAAAAAAAAATGATACCCTAAAATTTGCAGGCAAATGAATGGATTTAGAAAATATCCTCCTTAGCGAGGTGTCATAAACCCAGAAAGATAAGCAGGGGATGTACTCACTCATTAGTGGACTCTAAACAAAAAGGCATAAAGCAAAGCATGTCCAATCAGCATACCACAACCACTGAACAGCTTGGGATCTGAAAAACCTTAGTTTGGCACCTTGGATGCCATTCCTTCTAGAGGAACACCTGACTCAGTCTTGATGTTGGGATGATGAAACTGGATCTCCCATGAGTGGATGCTGAACTAAGCCATATTGGGGCCTTGGGTTTTCCTGCCCTTGCTGGGGAGGAGATGGGAGATGTGGAGAAGAGAAAGTGACTGGAGTAGGTGGGAGGGGGAAGGGACCTTGAACAAGGATATACTAGGATAAAAATGTGACTTTATTCATAATAAAAAAGAAAAGAAAAAAATATGGCAAAGGTGGAAATAGAAAATCTGAAGAAACAAACTGACACTACAGATACAAACATAACCAATAAAATCGAATAGATGGAAAGGAGGCTCTTTGGAGTGGAAGATTCAATAGTGGCAATAAATTTATCAGTCAAAGAATACACTAAAATTAAAAAGCCCTAACACAAAACATCCAGGTAATTTGGAACTCTGTGAAAAGACCAAATCTGAAAATAATTGGAATAGAAGATGGAGAAGAATACCAGCTCAAAGGAGCAGATAATATATTCAATAAAATCATAAAAGAAAACTTTCTCAACCAAAAGAAGGAAATGCCTATAAAGATACAAGAAACTTACAGAACAACAACCAATAAATTGCCCCCCAAAGATTGCTCAGCATATAATAATCAAGCCACAAAACATACAGAAGAAAGAAAAAATATTATGAGCTGCAAAGGAAAAAAGCCAACTTACCTATAAAGGCAGACCCATCAGAATAACACCGGATTATTCATTGGAATCAATGAAAGTAAGAAGGTCCTCCTGGTCAGAAGTTATACAGACATTAAAAAAACATGGCTGCCAATCCAGACTACTATACCCAGCAAAACTATTAATCACATTATTTGGAGCAAACAAGTTATTTCACGGCAACATCAGATTTAAAAAAATATCTATCCAAAAAATCTGTCCCTCCACAAAGCACTAGAGAAAAATTCTAACCTAAGGAAACCAAATACCCCCATGAAACCACAAACAATTGATAATCCCACAAGTACACACAAGCTATTGCCAAAAATAACAGGACATAACAATCAGTGGTCATTAATATCAATGGATTTAATTCAGCTATAAAAAGACATACCCTAACATAATGTATACAAAAATAGAAGCTATCCTACTGCTGAATACAAGAAACACACCTCAGTATCAAAGAAAAATACAGGCTCAGATTGAAGGTTTGGGAAAAGATTTCCTTTAATCAAATGGCCCTGAGAAACAAGCTGATAAAGCCACCCTAATAACTAACAATGTAGAATTCAAACTAAAAAATCAATCAAAAAAGACCAAGATGGAGAGTACTTATTTGTCTCAGGAAAAATTGATCAAGATGAGATCTCAATCCTGAACATATTTATGCCCCTCATATAAGGGCACCTCCATATGTAAAAGAAACATTACTAAAGCTTAAACCACACATCAAATGTCACACTCTAATAGTGGGAGACATCATTACCCAACTTTCAACCTTAGATAGGTCAACCAGACAGAGACTCAACAGAGAAGTAAGAGGTCTCAAAGATATTATGACACAAATAGACTTAAAGAAGCTTCCACCCAAACACAAAGGAATGTACATATTTCTCAGCATCTCATGGAACTTTCATTAAAATTGACCACATACTTGGTCATAAGGCAAAAATTCATAGACACAAAAAAGTGGAAATAACCCCTTGTATCATATCAGACCACCACGGCTTAAAATTAGAATTCAACAACAAAAGTCACAGAAATCCTACAAATACATGGAAACTGAGACTCTCTATATTGAGCTACCCCTGTGTCAAGGAATAAGTCAAGAAAGACTTCAAAGCTTTTAAACTTTCTCAGGCTTTCTGTGGCTGTTCAGCCCACCCAGAGACCCCATGAGATCGCCAATGTCCCTTGACAGCAGGAAGTAGTAAAAGAAAGAAAGCTACATCCAATTTCCCCAAAATAATCCTTATTAATGTTTGTTTTCATTATTAATGGTTAATGGTCATAGTTGATCTCCTTAAAAAAGGGGGGGGATGAAGATATAGGAATGGTTAGAAAAGATAAGTGGATTTTGTTTTATTGATATAAACTTAAGGTCAATTTTGTTATGCTATATGTATTTTTTCTACTCTTGATTAAGGTATGATGCTGATGTAACTCATTTAAAATTGTAATGTGTAAATGAGAAATGCAGCTTAATAGTCATCTATGATAACCAAACTTATAGTCATGTTAGTTAGGTTTTTGTAGATATACAAAGATATATTTCAATTAAATAGGTAGTCTTCAAGCACTTCAAAGACATGCAGAATATGGCATTTAAAATATTTTAAGAACTTAGACTTTTCTGGACAGTGAGACAGGTCTGTTCCTGACAGCACCAATGTATTTCAGGAAAATGATGGGCACTGAAGAAACTTCATGTGGAATTTACTTTGTGGCAACAGTTATCCACTGGACAAGAAACTGATCTGGTATTGACTGCTTGATAGTATGCTGTATAAACTGGATATGCAGGTTCCATAGGAAAGTGACCTCTGAACTTTGACAGAACAAGCCAAGATGGTCCTTCAGGTTCCTGCTTTGCAGAAAACATTGCCAGGAGAAAACACAAGGAGAAGCAACTGATGGACTGTGTCAGATTTCCTGCATCACTGAAAGGTATGCCAGAGACTTTGGGCCATAAAGGCTGAAGATGGTGCCCCAACATTACAAAGGAACTTTGGGTGACTTTCCAGGCAGACAGGTGTCATTTCTGTCATTTTGTGGGTTTTGGAAGTTGCTTGCACTTTCTCTTTATTTGGATAACATTATATCCTTCCATGGTCTTTGATATGTTGAAGGTTTATTAATTGTAGGTATAGTTCTTTTTGGTTTAAAAGGTATATTAGATATGAAACTTTAGACTCACAAGGATAAGGTAGATAATAGAATATTTTCTTTAAGTTTGTGAATACAAATAGACTGGACATTGTGACTGTAATTCCTGCTTGAGAGCTGTTCTGTTGTAATTCTGCTATATGGAAATTGAAACCTTCCATTTTGATTAGACAGAAAAGAGGAAGTGTGGTGCAATGTTCTATGTATGCTGTAAATAAAGGACTGTTTTGGCCTATGTACACACTGTAGAAGTGGGTAGAGAATCAGAAAGCAGACAGGTAGAAGGAGGGTGGAGTTAGTCAGTCTCCATCTGACCCCTAAAGAAGAAGCATGTAAGGAATCCAGCTGAGGCACGGGTGGGGACACGTGGCAGGTAGATTAGTAGAATAATAGAAATGGGTTGATTTAAGATGAAAGAGCTAGCTAGTAATGCGCATAAGATATGGGCCAAACAGTATGAAGTTAGTATAAGTGTCTGATTCATTTCTTTGGGGGACAAAAGCAACCACGAACCACTTTCCAAACCTCCAGCCCAAACAGGCCTGGGAAACATTTTACAACATATACATAAGTGACCCACAAAATTCTACCAAGGAACCTCTTCAGCTGATAAACACCTCCAGCAATGTAGTAGGATAGAAGATTAAAAAAAAAATCAGTAACTCTTTTATACACTAAGGATAAAAGGACTGAAAAAGAAATAAGAGAAACCTCACCATTTATAATAGCTGCAAATAACATTAAATACCTCAGTGTAACTATAACCAAAGAAGTAACAGGTTTGTTTGACAAAAACTTTAAATCACAGAAGAAAGAAATTGAAGAGGATGTCATGAAATGGAAAGATCTCCCATGTTCCTGGATAGATAGGATCAACATAGTAAAAATGACAATCATACAAAATCAATATACAGATTCAATGCAATTCCCATCAAAATCTCAACACAATTTTTTATAGAACTTGAAAGAACAATACTAAATTTCATTTGGAATAACAGAAAAGCCAAGATTGCCAAAGCAACCTAGATGCCCCTCAACTGATGAATGGGTTAACTCATTGTGATACATTTACACAATGGAGAACTATTCAGCATTAAAAAATAATGACAAATAATAAAATTTTCTGGAAAATTGATGGATTTGCAGAATATCATCTTCAGTGAGGTATCACAAGCCTGGTAAGATAAGGCATGGGATGTACTCACTCATAAGTAGATTTTAGACAAAAAGCAAAAAGTACCCAAGCTATAAACCCTGAATAGCTTGAGATCAGAAGGACCTTAGTGGGATATCCAGGGATTCTCTTAGGAAGAGGAAATAGAGCAGATCTCATTAGCAAATTATGACCATAACAGGTAGCGACCAAGGAGAGGTAGGAACAAATCATATGAGAAGGAGATAGTTGAGTGAGAGGAGCAACAAGGAGAGAGAGAAAAGAGATGGATATCTTAATAGAGAAAGCCAATGTAGGGTTGGAAAGAGACCAGGTGCTATAGAAACACCCAAGAACTCACAGGATGTCCCTGGATAGGTCCCCAACTAATAATGGAGGATGTACCTAAACATAACTTCCCTTGTAATCAAATGACCACCCTAAGTGTCATCACAGAACATACTTTCAACAATGAATGGAGGTGGAGGCAGAGATCCATGAATGAACATTGGACCAAGCTCCCTTTACAGGTGAAGAGTGGGAGAGAAGAATTTGTATGAGCAAGGAGATAGGGATCATGAGGAGGAGTCCTACAGAGATGGCTGCCTGGAGCTCTGGAGAGCACAGTGAATCATGAGCAGTCCCTGGGGAACCATAGGACAAAGAGCTAGGCCCTCCAAGGTTAGGCAACTGTCGATTAGCATGGGCAGCATGTAGAGCCATGAGGGGTGGGTTCAGACTGTGTTCCTGTGCCTGGGTTGGCACCTTGGTGCCCATTCTCTGCAAAGGAATGTCCAATCCAGCCTTGATATTGGGATTAGAAAATTGGACCTGCCTGGAGTGGATGTGCCATGCTGAGCTGACCCACCTTGGGACTTCCTGCCCTTTTGGGGAAGGGGATTTGGGATTGGGATGTGAGGGAGACTGAAGGCAGACTGGGCGGGATTTGAAATGGGGAAGAATGGATTTGCAGGTGGATATGTGGAGAAAAAGACCTTTTTAAAAACATAAAAAAAGAATGTTTATTTTCATTACTTTCTTGTAAGGAAGTGGAATTTCCCAGTAGTATTGGCATGCTGTGTGAATGCTTTTGACAAAGCAGCTCTACTATTTTACATCTCAGTACACAGTGTCTGAACATTCCAATTGGTCCACATTTTTATTCACACTTCTTCATAACTGTCTTTTAAATTATAACTAGCCTTTTCTCAGTGCTATACAGAGTGCATCAATACCAAAGCAGAAATTCAACTTATTTCTTGGAAAAGAAGCCACAAATGAAATGGTAGTTTTAATATATGATGTGCCATCTTGATTTTTTTCTTATATACTCTTGTGGAGGCTGATAATATTGGCTATCTTTTCACATGCTCCTCGTCCAATTTCTGTGGCTTTACTGAAGAATTTCTTCTTGAATTTTTAAATAATAAGGTTTCGGAGCTGTGCAGTACTAAATTTGAAGGGAAGCTCAGGACTGACTTACTTTGAGTAGAAGCACTTAGTGAGAACTGTTCTTACTGTTCATCTTAAGCTATATGGGACCAAATATACTCTATGAAACTATGGAGCATTCTCTGTGAATGACTGAGGGAGAATCTATGATGCAAGAATGGGCTATTAACTGGAAAGTTATTTGTGTTTGTTTGTAATAATATTTTTTTCTAATTTTAATTTATTCTTTTTGTCCAATATTTAAAGATTTCAAACTGCCTCATATCTTTTCTGTACTTTATTGAATAGTAATTATGAACCTTGATTTATCGTTTAGTAAATGACTTTCAGAGGATCCCAGCCTATATTGTTTGTAGTCTTGGGTATTTGAGGTCCACTAGCTCATGAGACTTCAGAGTTTTCATTCTCTTATTTTTTAAAAAATAAACTTTCTTCTCATTCTATCTCTACTTCCTCAAAGTTTATAATCTGACTGCTACTTTGCAAAGAGAGTAAGGCTGTAAGGGGAAGCCAGGTAAGAAACAGCTGACTATCACACAAAATTGAAAAGAGTAGCTCTCAATTCAATGTCCAAATGTTAGCTTCCTCACCTATGGCCCACTAAAGTGCACAGCTTTTGTTAGGACTATTTCATTGAAGGCTCAAGGCCATTTTCACTTTCTTTCAAAGTCCAGTTTAAGCATGTAATTTTTGAAGTTATACTTGCAGCCAAATGGAATTTTATTCATTCTATGTTTAATAAGAGATTCTGCTTTATCTTCAATAGTATTTCAAAGTAACAGGTGAACTTTCAAAATTCAAAGTCACCTAGGAGGGAATGTAAAGTAACACTTTGTATAAAAATAAAAAAACCCACAGCTATCACACACACACACACACACACACACACACACACACACACTCACACTTCTCCAACCTTAAAAGACTCCCTAAACTGTGTCTTAGATGAAAGGACTTATTTAATTTTATTTTCAATATATTCAAATGCACTTATCCAAAGGTAAATCATTTTGACCTCTGAATGGAAAATATTTCCTAAAAAGTTCTTATTGAGGTGTTTGGGTCAGTTTTTAGAAATATTTTAGTAAATAAATACTTCCTCCCTCCAACACTATTTATGCATTCTTTATTTGAGTAACATTCACTCCAGCATGAAGAATTTTAAGTGACAACATTTTCCATGGTGGACTAGGCCCCTGTTCATCATGAAAGGGTTGATTGCACTGAATAGGACTTTCAAATCAGACTATAATTTTGTGGAAGGCTTATGCTTTGAGGGGTGGACTGATGTGGTGTCTGACTGTGTCAGATCCTACACTGTAAGGGGTACCTGTTCTGAATGGTTTTGAAACATTATAGAGTTATGGTTTTAGTCATGAGAAACTGGACTGAAAATTTTCTGACAGTTGTAGTAGATAAGCAAACCTATGGAATGTAAGGCAATTTGGCCTGGAATATTTTTGAAACCAGGTGTCATATCCTGTGAGGGAAATTGTGACCTGTAGGGTCATCAGCTTGCCTGGAGTGAATTTAGCTGCAAGCAGGATTTGGTCTGAGTGACGCCACAGCTGAACTCATGACCTACCAGAGAGGTTTCTGGGTTAGGACTGGTTTAAAGGAGCAGTGTCTTTTGAGAAGGTATTCTCTCTGGATGGTTATTTGAAGAGTTGGCTATCAAAAAGTTTGTAACCAGTTTATCAGGCATACTATTTTACCTCTTGTTTCTATTTTGTTCTATCCCATTGAGGTTCACTATTTCTTGCCCCACAGCATCACAGAATTTTGCAGTAGTAGGTTAGGTCTCAATTTTATTTAGTTTTGTTCTCTTGCATGCATGTGCTATCATTTTACATTTTTATGTTTCTGGGAATCAAACCCATGGCTTCACATACAGTTGGAAAGCCTCTAAAATTGACCTGCATCTCCAGCCTGCTATTCTTGTTTTAGATCTTTCACTTGTACTTGCTACAGGAAATCTGGTACTCTTGAATTTCTTAAGCACATTTTCAGGATCTGATGCAAAAATTATGTTTGTGTTCTAGTTCACTATAGCTGCTATTTTACTTCTGTTGTTGCTGCTTCTGTGGCTGCTCTTATAATTATTTTAATTTTCGTGCTTCTCCCTTTTCTGTGTATGCATCCTCTCCTAGTGCTGTACTGTTCTTTCAAAAGGTGAGCCTAGGTCTTGTATTCTTTCTGAGAAAATATATTCACATTCCTACAGGGTCCCACTCTCTCATGGGAACACTGTTTTCTCTCCTGGATTCTGTTCTGTCCAGGCACCACAGGCTAAGCCATGTACTCTCCTGGCTTGTCTTGCTTCCTCACCGGACACCCTAGCTTTGAAAACTGCTGACTTCCATGAAGCTCTGTTTCCCACCACAATTTGCCTCTCTTTGTTAGACTCAGCTTTACATCTTCCCCATGGTTTTAGCCAGGAAGAAACAGCAGTTTCTGGGCAGCATGCCAGGAACAAGCCTTCCCTCAGGAGCACCACTTTTTATGTTTCTTATTTTCCAGTGCTCCTGCTTTAAATCTTTTTTTTCCAGCACTGCAAATAGGTTACATTCTGGATTGCCTTTCTGCCTATACCAGTGAATAGAAGTACATATATACCTTAGAAGCAAACCTTCCTGAGAGATATCAGTGTAAGCATGACTACAGCACTAGGTAAAATAAAGCAAGTTAGCAAATGAACAAAAATGGTTTTCTAAGTGATTTTAAGTATCTTGATCTGGAATGTGGTACAATGCAATACTCTTTGAAGATCACACCCAGAAATGAATTCAACATTGTGAATAAAATTTACTAACTCTGTTAAGATGAGAGCCTAAGTACTTAATACAAGAAACTCTAGATTCTCCCTGCATCCTATTAGATGAACTTTCTGTTGAAACTGAAAAGAACCCAGTAGAAAGATTTTGATTTTTACTTCTTTGCTAAAGAGGTTTTTAGTGCATATAACTGTTTAACAAACACATGATGGAAGCTTAAAATTGCTACTTAATACAGAGGTCTCTCACTTTACAAAACATGGGCATCTCTGAAAAACTTTGTGCAGATACACTTTTGGAAAAATCCAGTCACATCTTAAGGGTATTGAGGGAGCAAGTTATTTATTTATTTTTTTTCTTCTTTATTTTGTATTTATCAAGAAAAAAAAAACAGTAAAAAGAATTTAAAATGCGGAAGAGTTAACAATAACTATACAGAGGATAAGAATCATAAGCATGGCTTATCAAGGGTGGAAATACAAATAAGATTGCTACACATATATTTTCTTTGTGATCATCTTTCCCTCTGAATTTTTTTTTCCATCCCTGAATATCCTTATTCAAGGTCTCTTCCCCCTCCTAACACATCTGGTCATTTTTCTTCTCTGAAACTCCCCATCCCCTCCCTGGGCAGGGAGCAGACAGTCCTATGGTCCCACTGACCCAATAATGCTTAGATCAGTCTCCACTTCTGGCCAAATCCAGTTCTTTCCCCCCTCCCTCAAGAGTGAGTCAGGTGTTCCTATATTTGGACTGGGGTTTGAAGGGTCAGTCCAGGGT
>PVIH01030197.1:0-12498 GCA_004025045.1 Sigmodon hispidus | reverse complement strand
ATGCCCCTTCCTTGGGGAAAATAAAAGAATATAGTCCTCCCTTTTTGAACTTCACCAAGGGAAAAATTTTGTGGGCAGAAATGAGACACCCAGATGCCTGATACCTGGATAGTAACCCACAGGAGAGGCTCAGAGATGAATGTTCATAGCTGCTTTATCTGGAAAGCTCCCAACTGGAAGACATCTAAATGTCCCCTAATAGATGGAGAAAGCATGAGCTGATGGTGCAGGAGAAAACTGCCTCATAACCCAAAAGTCAACCACTCATGAACTAATAATGGAGAAATCTTTATGGTCATTTGAAAATGAAAGGCCATTATTTCCTTACATGAACTGCTGAAAGAAGAGAACAAGACTATAGTAAAAACTGATCAGTGAACAGCAGGATGGGCAGTTAGGAAAGGAGGGAGTGTACAGGGAAGGAAGGAACATCGGGAGCAATGAAGATGTTCATTACCGTGCCACAGGGAGGAGATCATGGGTTTGTACATTGAATACCACCTACCACACTTTATACTTTAGTTATTCACAGCAGTGGACACATCAACTCTACCTGAATAGAACTTAATAAAAGAAGTGTTTCAATGCAAAGTGAATTCTTAAACACATATAACTATGATTTTTCTGTCTACTGAAATACAGGAATGTTTGGCTAATGCACACTGGTAAGACTCTATTTAGAGGAGAGGCTGCTTCAAAGAACACAGAGCATCATGGACAATAAAGACTGGTTTTAGTCCCAGGTCAAACAGATGGACATGCATCTCTGTCCTTTTTCCACATTCTGGCCCCTGTAGCCCTGGCAATGCAGTGACATTTGAAATGTGCTGTTTCCCTGAGTATCTACAGAGGAACAACAGAGAAATCCTGAGACTGTCTGTTTTCTCTCATCTCTCACAGATAGAATGATCAGAACATTCCGGAATCATTTTTAGATGCCCATTATCTTGGATTTGCTGTCCTCTACTTTATTAATTAATCCTCAGGACATGAATGTATTAGTGTAGACTGTAATGGTCTTATACAATGTCTGCTGTCCTCCAGGGATAACACACGATGTAGTACATACTAAAGTTCTATAAGCACTGAACAACCTGATATTGGCAGCAGCTATTGGTACAGCAGTTTCAGTCACAAGGACCAATATTGATAAACTCTGAAAAGAGCTTTGTGCAGCAGAGCTACTGTTGCTTCTTACATACCTGTCACACAATGCTCATATCTCCAGTGTAGATGTTCAGAAGGGAATCAACTTGTAGTTGATGTCTGGATCACAAAGGACACTTTCAGTCATCTTGGTTATTACCCTTGAAATTGGCTGAGCAGATTACATACTCCCTGAACTCCTAGGTCTTTCTTCACAGTCTAGTACCAATGAAGGGAGAGCCATTGGCTTATAGTCTCCTTCATTGTGAACCCTTGGATGGTTAAAAAGGCAGGACTTGGGGTGGAAAAATGGTTCAGAGCTGACAGCACTAGCTGCTCTTCCAAGGTCCTGATTTTGTTCCTGGAAACCATATGGTGACTCACAACCATCTATAAGATCTGGTGCCCTCTTCTGGAGGGCATGGATACATACAGACTGTATACACAATGAATAAGAAAATCTGAAAAAAATAGGCTGGACTTGTGGGTGAAGAGCTTGCCACATTCACTGAACCCACAAGCTTTCTCTCCAGTATGCATTCTCTGGTGTTGAACAAGTGTTAATTGGAGGCAGAAGGCTTTCCCACACTCACTGCATTTGTAATGCCTTTTGCTCATGTGAACTGTCTGATGCAGGTTAAGGGTGAATCTTTAGCTAAACCTTTCCTCAAATTAATGCAGATTGGAAAAGAATTGAAACTATCTCTATTAGTAGATGATATGATTGTATACATAAGTGACCCACAGAATTCTATCCGGGAACTTCTACAGCTGATAAACACCTTCAGCAATGTAACAGGATACAAGATTAACTCAAATCAGTAGCCTTTCTATACAGTAAAGATAAAAGGGCTGAAATAGAAATAAGGGAAATATCACCCTTTATAATAGCTGCAAATAGCTTTAAATACCTTGGAGTAACAATAACCAAAGAAATAGCAACGGTATTTGACAAAAATTTTAAATCACTGAGGAAAATTTGAAGAAGATATCAGGAAATGGAAAGATCTCCCAAGTTCCTGGATAAGGAGGATCTGCATAGTAAAAATAGCAATTCTTCCAAAAGCAATCCACTGCACATGAAAATCCCAACACAGTATTTTACAGACATAGAAAAAATAATACTCAATTTCATTTGGAATAACAGGAAAGCAAGGATCGTCAAAAAATTTTGCTCAATAAAAACCTCAGGAGGCATCACCATCCCTGACTTCAAGTTATACTATAGAGCTACAGTAATAAAAACAGCCTGGTAGTGGCATAAAAACAGACTTGTGGATCAATGCAATCAAATTGAGGATCTGGGCATTAACCCAAAAACCTATGAACACTTGATCTTCAACAAAGACCCAAAATATTCAATGGAAAAAATATAGTATCTTTAACAAATTGTGTTGGCATAGCTGGTTGGTAGAGTGTAGAAAATGCAAATAGATCCAAGCTTGTCACCCTGCACAAAACTCAAATCCAAGTGGGTCAAAGACCTCAACATAAACCCAGCCACTCTGAACTTGATGGAAAAGAAAGTGAGAAATATACTTCTACAAATTGGTACAGGCGACCACTTCCTAAATATAACACCAGTGACACTGACTAAAATCAACAATCAATAAGTGGGATCTTATGAAACTGAGAACCTTCTTTACAGCCAAGGACACTGTCAATATGATCGAACGACAGCCTACACAGTGGGAAAAGATTTTCACCAACCCTACAAGTGATAGAGGGCTGATCTCTAAAATATGTGAAGAATTCAAGAAACAAGAGCCCAAAACACTGAATAACCCAATCAAAAAATGGGATTCAGAACTAAAAAGGGAATTCTCAGGAGAAGAATTACGAATGGCTGAAAGGCACTTGAAAATGTGCTCAACATCTTTAGCCATCAGAGAAATTCAAATCAAAACAACTGTGAGATACCACCTAACACCTGTTAGATTGGGTAAGATAAAAGGCACTGATGACAGCCTATGCTGGAGAGGTACAGAGCAAGGGGAACACTCCTCCATTGTTAGTGGGATTGTAAACTTGTTTAGTCACTCTGGAATGCAGTATGGCTGCTTCTCTGAAAACTGGGAATCAATCTCCTCAAGGATCCAGCAATACCACTTCTGGGTGTATACCCTAAAGACACACTTTCACACTACAAAAGCATTAGTTCAACTATGTTCATAGCAGCATTATTCCTAATAGCAAGAACTTGGAGGCAACCTAGACACCCCTCAACTGAAGAATGGATTAACCAACTGTGGTATATCTACACAATGGAGTACTACTCAGCAGGAAGAAAAAATGATGTCCTAAAATTTGCAGGCAAATGGATGGATCTGGAGAATATCCTCCTGAGCAAGGTCTCATAAACCCAGAAAAATAAGCAGGGGATGAACTCACTCATTATTGGACTTTAAACACAAAAGAAAAAAAAGTAAAGCATGTCCAAGCTTCAAACCATAACCACTGAACAGCTTGGGATCTGATAAACCTTGGACTGGCACCTTGGATCCCACTTTCACTAGAGGAACACCTAACTCAGTCTAGATGTTTGTGGGAGGAAACCAGATCTGTCAGGAGTGGATGCTGAACTAAGCCATACTGAGACATTGGGACCTTGAGACCTCCTGCCCATGCTGGGGAAGAGATGGGGAGATGTAGAGAAGAGAGTGTAACTGGAGTGCATAAGAGGGAGAAGGGACTTTGAACAAGGATATACATGGATAGAAAATGTGACTTTATTTATAATAATAAAATAACGCAAATAAACCTGCCAATATCATCCATCATACATACAGCCTGAAAAAAAGCATAATCATCTCATTAAAGGCTAAAAAAGCCTTTCAAAAAAATTCCAACACCTCTTCAAAATAAAAGTGCTTGAGAGTCAAAAATACTAGGAAAATACCTAAATGTAATAAAGGTAATATACAGCAAGCCAACATCAAACTAAATGGAGAGAAATGTAAGGCAAGGCCACTAAAATCAGGAACAAGACAAGACTTTCCTTTCTCTCTACATCTACTCAATATACTTCTTGAAGTCTTAGCTTAAGCAATAAGACAACAAATGGAGATCAATAAACTACAAATTGGAAATAAAGAACTCAAACTCTTACTATTTACAGATGATATGATAGTATGCATAAGTGACTCTCAAATTCTACCGGGGAACTCCTACAGCTAATAAACTGACCTTTAAAAATGTAGCAGAGTGCATGATTAAATATAAAATATCAATAGCCCTCCTATACACAAATGATAAAATGGCTGAAAAAGCAATCAGGGAAACATGATCCTTTAGAGTAGCAGCAAATAGGGTTAAATATCTGGGGGTAACTCTAAACAAAGGAGTGAAAGACCTGTATGAGAAGAACTCTAAGTCATTGAAGAAAGAAATTGAAGCAGATATCAGAAAATGGAAAGATCTCCCATGCTCCTCGATATGAAGGATGAACACAGTAACAATGACAACCTTATCAAAAGCAATTTACAGATTCAATTAATTCCCTGTCAAAATGACAACACAATTCTTCACAGACTTTGAAAGAACCCCACTTTATATGAAATAAGAAGAAATACAGTATTGCCAAAACAATGCTGTTTAACAGAGAACTTCGGGTGACATCAGCACCCCTGACTTCAAGCTCTACTCTAAATCTACAGTAATAAAAACAACCTGGTACTGGCATAAAATTAAACTTGTGAATCAATGTAATTGAACTGAAGACCCTGACATTAATTCACACACCTATGAACACCTAATTTTTGACAAAGTACCCAAAAACATATAATGGAAAAAAGAAAGTATCTTTAACCAATGGTGTTTGCATAATGGGGTAGTAGTAAGCAGAAATAGATCTATATCTATCACACTGCACAAAACTCAAATCCAAGTTGATACAAGACGTCAACATAAACCCAGCTACACTGAACTTGATAGAAAAGAAAGTGGGAAATATCCTTCAATGCATTAACACAGGTGACCACTTCCTAAATATGACATCAGTAATACAGACACTAAGAACAACAATTGATAAATGTGTGTGGCAGGAAATCAGACTTTACCTAGGTAAACACTTGTGATGTCAAAAACCTAAAATTCATCAGGGCGTGGCCAGCTGGGAGAGCCCCCAAGATGCGGAGGTGGCTCTCTCTCTCTTGACCCCAGTGTGCTCTATACATCACTCAATGGCCTATTGCAAAATGATTCTCAGCCACTTCTCTATATAATCTGGTAATATTTATTATTCAAAAAACATGGTACAAAGAAAATTCTGATGGGATGAAGTGGAAAGAGAGACACGCAAGGGAATGTGACGGACTTCTTGCTGGACACTCTGGGGCCATAAGGGAAGAGTCACCCCTGCATCCGTAGGTCTCCTCAGCTGGCCACACCCCAATGGGATTCAGTTCCTTGATGTCACAACTGTTTACCTGGGTGAATTATGATTTCCCGCAACATCTCTCCCTTTTGTCTGAATAAGAAACTTCTAAACTAAGTATAAGACTATGTACTATAGGGATCACCATAAGGTTGTGTCTGGGGAAGGAAAGGCACTAACATAAGCAAGGTTACACTACTATTAACAAACCATAAATACAAGGTGCATCTTAATGTCTAAAATATTGATATGAGGCAATGTCAGGGATTGCTTCAAGGCTGTTTATCTTGAATGATAAATTTCTAGTACCTGAATGTTTTTGCTGAGGTATGAAGTAATAGAAACCTCAGCTATCCAGTCTTCAACACCATCAAGACCTGAGAGGGAAAATATATTACCTGAAGGTTGGAAACATGGAGAATAACTTCCAGGATTTAGGAAAGGACAATGACAGTTAACTACCTGGACAATCATCCACAGCTTCTCTGTACAGTGGGAGCATCCACCTTTCTGGCTACTGGACTAGGATGTCTGACAAGTCTCTTCAGAGGCAGGGTATTTTGGGGTGAGACTATCTTATCCAGTTCAGGCAGGCTTCAGCAGTCTCTATCCTTCATTCTGCTCATCCAGATTGGACAGTGTGTATGCTGACAGCAGTCAGGGCAAATGCAGTCTTTTGCTCATCAAGCCATTATCCACCAAAGAAGACTATCTCTATGTGAGATGTCTGTGATGCTCAACACCATCTCGGAAAAGGAACAGTGATGCCAGGAGTTGGTATGTCTCTCATGACTGAATTCTTGATAACAAAATCTTGAATGTCATATTTTCTCGGTCTATGAAGTAGCTGAAGATGCCTATCTGTCTGATATATTCTAACATGTTTCTGGAATTCCTGAGTATCCTGACTGTTATGTGGCAAATTGTATGCAGATAAGATTCTTAGATTAAAAGAGTAGGAAATGCAGAAAGAAATATGATTTAAAATAAGAGTGCAATAATATTGGCCCCTATATATTCCATCTATCTTCTGTCTTACACCAGGTGGCTTTTCTGATATGAGACAGAATCTCTCAGGTTTTCTTTACCAATGTGCTTGGGTTTAGAAAGGGAGAAAGCCACTTGCACCATCTCCAAAGCCAGCCTTTTCCATGATCAAACTAGGACTGCTTTTTTTGCATGTATATATTAGATATAGATGAACAGTAGCGAGAATTGAGAAATTACTGTTAGTGCAGGTCAGTGCCAATTGTCCTTGTGTTCCTCTGTAGTCCTTTCATATATGATCTTCCTCCAGCTTTAAAAGTCTGAGCATTCAGAATCCTTTTAATGTCGTGAAGAGGGTTGCATCCATTCTTCTGTAAAAACAAAATACAGACCCTGCCCCATCTTTGTCAGGTAAATGTTCCTTACCACATATCTTATTGTCATATCGGCAGAAGAACTATTACTCCTTCTCCTCTGGAGGGGTTTCCTTTTCAAACCGTCTCTTTATCAATCTTGTTGGTACTCATATTTTTTTGTTTTCCAGTGGCAACAAAAGCAAAATCCGACCCCATCAAAGCACATATCCTGGCTTCCATTGTGAAGTTAGTACATCCTTGAAATAAATAGTTTGGTTCAACTCAGGAGTCCTTTCTATTACCCAGAGTCTCTTTGCAGCTGAAGTTCCTTTCTCATAAGCATTAAGAAAGCTCAATGTCAGCAAGGCACTGTGTAATCTCTCCCTGGTTTTTCATACCATCTTCCTGTTTATGAAGCATTTCTTTCAAGGTGTGATGAGATCTTCTCACAGCTGTTCGTCCAGTGGGGTTGTGTGGTATCCCAGTGTTTTATCTCATAATATCCAAAAATCTGCCTCATTTTCCAGGAATCATATGCTGGAGTATTGTCAGTCTTAATTTGAGCAGGAATTCCCAACAAGTCCATGGATTCCAGAAGATGAATGAGTACACAATTAGCATTTTCAAAACTCAAGACAGTAGTCCACTGCATTCCTGAGTAGGTATCAATGGTAAGATGAACACAATTCATCTTTACAAATTCTGGAAAGTGAAACTCATCCATCTGCCAAATCTCATTGCTCGTTGTATCCTTGGGATTACTCTCAGTGGGTAAGAAGGGCTGATTATAGACAGAGCACTTAGAGCACTTAACACACTTTTTCAGAATTTCCTAGGCTTGATGCCAAGTGATGGAAAAGCTCTTCTTTAATCCCGTGCTATTGACATGATGTTTCTTATGTAACTCTGAGGCTTCTATCACATTTCCTATTAATAACCAGTCAATCTCATTATTGCCCTGTGCCAAAGGACCAGGAAGGCCTGTATATGCCCTGGTATGTGTTATGTACATAGGATGTCTTCTAGTTCTGATGATATTCTGCAGCTGGACAAACAATAAGATTAATTCTGTATCATTAGGAATAAAGGCAGCAGTCTCAATATGTAATACAACTCCTTCTGTGTAATGAGAATCAATTATCAGGCTAAGAGGGTCTGTAAAATCTAATGACGACATAATAATATCATATAGTTCTGCCTTCTGAACAGAATTATAGGGGCTCTGTGCTACCTTACTGAAGTTTTCCAATTTATAACGGTCCTTTCCTAATTTTCCTGCATCAGTAAGAAATGTTGGGGCTCCAGGAATAGGTTCATCATGTACCACATGAAGAAAATCCCAGTTAGTTTTCATTATGAACAGAATCCTCTTGCTTCAACGATATTTGTTATTAATCTCTCTCAGGAAGCCACTACAGGTCTTCTGCCAAGGTTCATTGCCTGCTGGAAATTGATCAATTTCCTCATTAGTGAAAGGTACAACAATTTCTGCTGGATCCTTTCCAGTCAACTGATGAAGCCTAAATTTTGCTTTGGAAATCTTTTTAATGTATGTTTTCAATATTGTACTTGGCTTATGTGGCAGAAATATTCATTCTGGTATAATATTTTCTCTTAGCATTATGATTCTTGCAGGGGAATACTCAGAAGGTAAAATAACCAAGATGCTATCGAGATCTGATCTATATGGTTCACATGTGCTTTTTGCAATTGCTTTTCCACCAATTCTAATTCTCTCTGAGCTGTAAGACAATTCACTGAGACTGTTCAATCTTTATTTCCACCTAGGGTTTTGAACAAATGAACTAGTTCATAGTTTTTTATACCAATAACCACTCATATGTGGGTGATACCCCTAGTAGTTATTGAAAATATTTAAGAGTCCTCAGTCTCTCTCTTTTAAGTTGTACCTTCTGAGGTCTAATCATTTGCAAGCCTATTTTATATCCCAAATAACTGATAGAATCCCCTCTTTATATCTTTTTAGGGGCAATGTGAAGTCCCCAATCAGGAAACACCTTCTTCATTTCTTCAGTCTATCCAAGGTGTCTATGTCTGGGTCCGCTAATAATGGCATTACCATGTAATGGTAAATGATAGATTGAGGAAATTGTTTGCATATAACTTCTAGTGGTTGTTGGACAAAATATTGGCACAGAGTGGGACTATTCAATATCCCTTGTAGAAGGACTCTCCATTTTTAACTTTTTACTTGGCATGTATTGTTATGTGTAAAAATTGTAAATATAAATTTTTCTTTATCTTTTTATTGTAAAGGTATGGTAAAAAAAACAGTCCTTCAAATCAATAACTATAATAGGTCATCCTCTATATAGCAAAAAATATAAGGGTATACTAGACTGTAGGGTGCCAATGGGTTGAATCACCTTATTAATTGCTCTTAAATCTGTCACCATTCTCCATTTCCCAGATTTCTTCTTGACCACAAATATGGGGCAATTCCATGGGCTGATTGATTCTTCAATATGCTGAGATTGTAACTGCTCCTGTACCAATTATTCTAGGGCCAGCAATTTCTCCTCTGTAAAAGACCATTGCTGAACCCAAAGAGGTTTGTCTGTCATCCATTTCAAAGGCAGGGCTGTGAGTGTCTTTAGGGGGTCAGTAGCTTTTAACCTGAGTTGTTGTGCAACCTGAATAACTGGTGGCTATTTTGCATATCCTCTTTAAACATTGTCTTCAGGGGCATAATTGAATCTCTGGTTGATATTTGAGTCTGAAGGGATCTTAATCTGGGTGTTCCATTGTAGTAGAAGATTACAATCCCATAAATTCACTGCTGTGTTAGCCATGTATGGCTTCAATCTTCCTCTCTGTCCTTCTAGTCCTATGCATTCAAGCCATCTCACACTCTGTTTTACCTGGGATAATGTTCCAATACCTAAAATTGAACATCTACCTCCTTGAAAGGCCAACTGGGGTGCCATTATTGTAGGGTTATGATCGAAACATCAAGTCCTATTGCAACTAAGTCTTTCATATAAATATTATTTATTCTTATTTTCAACTTTGGTCTTTGTTCATTTATGGAAGTCTGCCATAATATGTTTTGTCGTTTTACTTGATACCATCAAATTCTCCTGTAAAGGCAATCCAATGTCTATGGCTACATGGTCTTCTTTTCCAGTCTTTAGATTTATTCCTGAGAAGGCTGCTCTTCCACTATGACCCAATATAACTGGATCTTGTTTTGCTTTTTGGAGGCATCCCAGGGGAAACTCTGAGTTATGTTTCCCAATGGTAAAAGGTTGTCTTCTTTGTCTTTTGTGGATCTACATTTATTTGTCCAGTGTTGGCATTTGCCACATCACCTGCACAAGCCAGAAAGTAGTGGCCCTTTGTTTGAGTCATTCCTGGCACCGAGAGTATTCCCATAGATACCTTGCCTACAATTCCTCTTTATATGGCCTGGCTTATCACAAATAAAATAAATAATGTCCTGACTTCCTTTCCTAACATTAGCAATGGCTTGTCCTACCCAATTCTCTTCATCGGTATGTAGAGATTCAGCATTAATTGCAAATTAAATCCATTCTTCTAAG
Organism: Sigmodon hispidus; assembly: GCA_004025045.1. Classification (NCBI taxonomy): domain Eukaryota; kingdom Metazoa; phylum Chordata; class Mammalia; order Rodentia; family Cricetidae; genus Sigmodon; species Sigmodon hispidus. The sequence goes on along the minus strand of PVIH01030197.1, from coordinate 2,071 downwards.
GATGTACTTCTGATCTTTAATGGCATGAGCAATTTTTTATATGTCATATAAGCATGGTTGAAAGCTAAAGAGAGTATTAATTGCATCTGAACTCCTGGATCTGACACTGCTCTATTTACGGCCTGGATGAACCTCTATAGAAAGTCTGTAAAAGGCTCCTTTGATCTTGTTTGACCTGGGTAATGACCTCATTTTCTGTCCTGGGTCTAAAACCTTGTTCCAAGCATTTAAGGCAGCAGCATGGCAAAGCAACAAGGCGTTGTCATCATAAGTAGTTTGAAACTAGCCTTTCTCCAGGATTTGTTCCTTGGAAATTTTAGCATTCACAGTTTGATCTCAAGACTCCAGCTCTCTAGTCTCTTTCCTAAACCTATTCCTTCATTGTAAATTTTGACTAGTATCCAACACTGCAGTTTCCAAATGCATCCAGTCATTAAGAATTATCCAATTCTATGTTAGCCACGAATTTAAAAACTGTTTCACCAAATGTGAGTGTACTCCATATGTCACTGTGGCTTCCTTTATTGTTTTTAGAGTCTGCATCATTATATTCCACTTTGTCTGAAGCCTTTCCACATATTTTTTAGGTCTCTACCATGACCGGGAATAATGTTGGTGAATTAGGGGGCAATCCCCTCATTGTAACCACCTCAGGTAGAGCATCTTCCCTACCATAATATCTTTTAAGAGAAGGTTCTGGATTGTTATGGGCAGATGTTGCCTCAGAATCTCATTCTATCATTCCTATATGATATTCATTGTCTTGAAATCTAGAGGCCATAGTCTTTTCCAGTGGCTGACTCTACTGGATAAATGACCCTTCTAATGATTTCATAGAGTTGAAAATTCTCTCATTCTCTACATGTACTTGGTTTGCTAGTTTCCTAATTCCGTCGTAAATATAAAGCCTGCACTGCTCTCTAGCCAACTTAGACCTCTGCTCTATGGAAGAAGTGAGATTCTTAATGGCCTCATCAATGTAAATTCTACCATCCTCTTGTGTTTTCTTAGAACACTCAACCATTTCACACATCCTAGTGAGTACTTGCTCATCCATATCCTTAAATTCTTTAAAATAGTTATGTATGAAATATATTATCACACAAAAGAGTTTTTACTACAGGGTTGAGAGAGCCTCCAACTATGTAATCATGGAGATAATCTTTCATTACCATTGAGAAAAAGTTCTGTTTTCTCATTACCACTGAGTAAAGTTCTGGACAGCTGAAACATCAGACATTTTATTTCATGGAAAAAAGCAAATACTTTACTCAGATGCAATGAGGACTTATGGCCAGAAAATGTCACAGTTACATTCATCAGCAGAAGTGGTACAGGCGGGAAGGAAGTCTTGACAGAGAAGGCCATATCCAGGGAAGCTCAGTGGTGGTAGAAAGGCATGGAGTGTGCCCCTGGTGAGCTCCAGCTGCATCAAGCCTCACCTCTGTTCTCCCCAAACCCAAAATAGTCATCTGCAGGGTAGAATGAGAGGAGAGATTGAAATGGGTCACACACACTACTTAGCTCTTCTAACTTCCCAAAAGTTGCAGCTAAGATGCCTATAGCAGCACCCGACTCAGGCTCCGTAAAGATGGTCCACCATGTTGGGATGCCAGATATTGCAAACTGAGTGATTCTCGGCTGCTTCTCTATATAATCTGGTAATATTTATTATTCCAAAAACACTTGTGGTACAAAGGGAATTCTGATGGAATGAAGAGAGAAAAGTGCATGCAAGGGAATGCGATAGAGCTTCTTCCTGGAACATGCTGGGCCAAAAGGGAAGAGTCACCTCCACATTCCAGGGGCTCAGCAGCTGGCCACATCCTGATGGAATTCAGTTCCTTGATGTAAGAAGAGTTTGCCTGTGTAAATTCTGATTTCCCACTAAAATGATCACTTTTAATATATAGACCATTCAAGGCAGTTGTAAGATAACTTCATATCATACCTTTAACAAGATTTTTAGATAGACATATCCGCTACTATAAAAATAGTTATAGATGTTTATAGTCAATTCATTAAGACTTAATCATTGTTTTAGTTTTACAAGACCCTACAGAAATTCAGC